>JAOVYX010010618.1:0-64713 GCA_035668315.1 Drosera spatulata | reverse complement strand
AATGAATGGGTGAGTGAGTGATGAGACGATTGGTTGTTTTTGGTGTTGATTGTTGATTAAGCTAGGGAGGGGGTGGGGATTAGATGATTGTTTAATCAAGGTGGGTGGGGGGCTTTGTGAGCGGTGGTGTTTGTTTTATTGGTGGGAAGGTTGTGAGGGGGATCACTCCACCATGGGGAGAAGTTTGAAATATCAAGGGAAGGATTGTTTGATAAAGTGGTTTAAATTTATAGATATAAAAATTATTTTTTTTGTTTTGTATTAGATATTTTTTCTGTTTCAGATGGATTATGAAGAGTTGATTGGACATGATAAATATAATGAGAAAGAAGACGATATGGTATAAAATAGGAATATTGTAAACTTTTATATCCAAAAAAATAATATTATATTAATAAATCTTTTAATTTATGAGGGTTGTCCATATTTAATAATGTGTCGTAATTTATGTGGGACGTAGAGGTATAATCTTTTGAATAATGTATTATTCGAGGTGAAGTTTAATTCGCGTCGTCAAAAGATCAAACATCATTTCTTAGAAAATTATCGTGAAACGTTAATGATAATTTAAATTATATATTTCAACCAAACATCTCTAGTGTAATTTCCTTGCATCATTAAGATAATTAATGAAACTCCTTTAAATGCGTATTATATTATGAAAAAAGGACCAACGTAACATTTAATATGAAATAAAGGGAATAGTATTTTCTCGTCTCATTTTAACTGTAATATCATTGTATATTTTATGATTTGATTTGTATTTTCAAAATATTATTATTTGAATTAAAATAATATTTGATCATCTTGTAGCACGTTTTCTATTAAATTAGTTAAGTTAAATCATCATTAACATTTTCACTAAATTTATAGGAAAAAAACACTTGATCGTTGTATGACACGAGCCAATGTTATCTTAATAAAAATAAAAATTAAAACGATTGTAAATTGAATGGGAATTTTTTTTAAGAAAGTCAAATACACTTTACGAGTTAAGGGAATCTTGATTAAAGTACATGGATCAATCAAAAAAACATAAAATAAAATCATTTTTTAACTTCCTATTTTATATTTTACATTACTTCCGTTTAAAGAACAAACATTTTTATTTTCAGAAAAAAACGAAGATAGAAAGCAATAGTATCGTTAGTTGTTGATTGATTAGATCTGTGTTTCAATCCATCCCCCAAGGAATGTTGGCATATTAATATTTTTAATGTCTAATATAGCTTACACTGATTAATAATGAAAACAAATGATAGATGAGGAAAATCTATAATTATGATTTTAACTTTAATCTGAAAACATATATATGTTATATTATCAAACCGTATTTTGATAGTTAAATTTATAATCTACAATCTCAATATTTACTGTTCTTTGTTTTTTTTTTTTTATTCTTATTTTGCATTGTTCATTGTTTTTTAATTGCACAAATATTGAAGATTCATGCTTTTTTCGATCAAATTTTGTATTGTAATGTTTGATCTCATCTCTTATGAAAAAATTATTATTTTTTATTATAAATGTATAATTACCCTACAAAACTATTTAAAATGTTATGAAATACAACCTGACGTTGGTTGAGAGTAGTAATGTGTTGGGTATATATACTGTTGGACTATGTTTATCCACGAGTTGTTTTTTCTTTTTAACAACCACGTGTTGTTTTTTTGGTAGCCCGAGGGACAATCATGGGCTTTTACTATGGATCACATTCTCAGTTCCTGAATTTCCATTTCAATTTGCAGGCTTCGATTTGGACCATAAAAACTTGGACTACTTCACAAGTAATGCCAGACACGGCCCATTTAGATTACGTTTTAGATTGTGGGTCGGCCCGCATTGTCTTATTCTGGGGAGTTCAATTCATGTCCACGAAAATTAGGTTTGGGTATGCCATCTCATGGGCTCATCGGCCCAATCCGCTAGTCGTGTTAAAATCACGCCCATGTTGTATTATCACAGTAGAAGAATATTCTTGCTTTCTAGCTACGAGGATGATGTAATTGTGTTCGAGAACAATTTTGCTGGATTGAAGAGTACAATTGTAGTCAAAATGGCTCCAACCTTCCTCTAATCTATCATCTTGCGATTTGATGAACTTTCGCTCGTGGCCGTTCTTTGATGCACATAGATTTCTTATCTTGAAAACCGATGGAGAGTCGATCTAAGAGATGTCCAACACCTGAACTAAACCTGGCCCAAGTACATATGCGAATCAGCGAATGGCATCAACAACTCAACATAAATGCTTAACTAATCGTTTTCCAATAATACTCATGTTTGAAATATAATACTCTCTCGATTTCATAATATAAGCAACACTTTTCTATCTAAATCGTCCTAAAATATATATTCAACATGTCATATTTAGTAATCTTTTCACATAAAAAATACCAAAACAATCATCATCTCCTACAGCACATCCATTATCTTTTCTCACAGTTGTTATAGTAAAAGCACCACTACCATAAAAAAAAATTCTTTATTCATTAAATTCCACACAAATTCAACCTATATAAATCCGCATATCGGATCAAACCGTTGCATATATTATTAAACAGAGAGAGTACCATGCATTGATATTTCTTGAAGAAGGTTATAACTTTGGGAATTTTTACATTCAATTAACATGTTTGAATATGATATCAAAACATAATGACCCATGCATGTACAACCTCATGGATGACTTTTAATATGATATCGGAATCGAAAGATCCGACGACACTGCAGGCACGGACATGTTCAATCTTCAGCAAACAAACGCATGGAAACTTCCCACTAGTTTCCTCGCATTGTCCCTTTGTTCATGATTGGCAAGAACCAGAAAGCTTTGATGTACGCAGAACAAACGTGATATGCCACCTGCCTTCATCGTTGTGGGCTGATCCAAAACAACATTGGCCGTTACTTTGAAATTTCTTAGCACTTTCCTCGTACGGTTTCTTCCAGTGTTGTGTACGTTGTGTCCTCGTTAAGTACAGATAATCTTTTGTCGCGCTGCCACTTGAATCTAACTAGCTGGTTCCAAAACGATATCATCGGTTGGATATATGCCACATCTCGTGTGCCGTAACGTTATGGGGAAAGATGGAGCATGTGGTTATCACTCATGCATATCAGGGACGTGCACACGAACGAAGGTTGGTGGAAATTCATCGAGCGTCTTGTCGACATATAAAGGCGTCGCAAGAGCTCCCTAAACCTATATAGAATGACTGGACGTCCTCGTTGGCGCCTTGACTCGCGCCTTGCTTATAATCTATCTTGCTCCTGGGATACTCCCACAACTCAAAGGCTGGGTTTGCTTGGTCATACAGGACGAGGGAATGACTATAACGCTGACTCTAGAACCTGACTTCACTTTGCATGAGCCATTACTATAGTGACACGTTCGCGACGAGAATCTAGTGGCGATCCGTCTTTCCGGTGAGTTGTTAGCGTTTTAGGTCGTTGTTGGCTGGGCTAATCATGAATTGAACTGCATCGACGTACGAGTTGATATGTATGTATTGGAGTACAAGCAAACAAGTCTGTTCAATGCCATCTTTGAACTCCCTTCTTGGCTTTCCCAATTTCAAACGACTAGTTCAATTGAACGGACAACGTCAGGATATAACTATGAGTACATAGACTCTAGAAACTAACATGTAAATCTGCTCGAGATTAGAGGAACCAGAATCCGTTTCAAGTATGTGCGACATGGTGGAGTATGCAAATTAAAGAGATTGCACAAATGTGTTCAATCTTGTGATGTTTTGATGATGATAAATATGATTGTACTTATATTTGCAAAATTGTTGATACGCAAATTAGTACCAAAAGGTTGACATCAGAGAGGAAACCTAAAGCTAATTAAAGAAATAGCTCTCTAGATCTAGATCTCAATCTCAAGTTGCAACTCGGAGGCAGTGCACAGGAGCTGCAAGATGGGAGCTACAATAGTGTCATGTAGTGTCATACACATTATAAACAGATTGATATTTTTATTTAGTCAGTCATAGTTGTGAGCATTTAGGAATTTTGGTCTATCTTATTCTGTTTTTATGATGAACCCTATCTTTAAAAAGAACTGATTCAATTACAGTTCCCTAACAAAAACCTTGATTTTCGGATAAAGATTTAGAAAAGGATTTTTTCATTGAATATTTTCTATTGTTTGTGAAGAAACTGTTTTTTTGACATGACCTCCATCTCTCCACTATGGCTCTTTCACAAACTATATGAGAAAAATGGAAAATGATTTTCTGATCATCGAATCATAAGCTTACAATCGTTCAAGGTTTTTCAAGATATCTTACAAAATTGATTTTCTAAGATATCTTACAAAACTGATTTTTTATGATTCAAGAGGTTCTTCGTTGTGAAAAAGAACACGATATATTAAAACCTATTAGTGCTCATATCAATGCTAATGAAATGAAGATATCAAGTCTGTAGTCGTTTTGAGTTTGTATATTGTGTTGTTTTTGTTCAGCATCACTCATGAGGTGCTCTGCTGCTTAGAGAACCCTGGTTTAGGTTTGTTTAGACGTTTGCAGTAACTAGGAGAGTGTTTGTATTTGGAGTTTCATTATTCTAAAGGTAGATGAGGGGAAACGGAACTTGAAAGTGTGTTTACAAGTGGAGTCTTATAGGAGTATGTAAGCAGAGATAATAGATTATACTTAGAATATTTTATTATATTATTGTGCCTTTACACTGGATGCAAATCCCTGACTTAGTTGGGAACGATCCAGTATAAATCTTGGTGTTATTTAGTTTTTCGTACTGATTGAAAATTACAAAAACTAAAATTTGTACAAAAATTGAACCGATTCATTACAAAAAAACAGATACATTATAATTTCAATACATGATTTGAGAAAAAATAAAATAAAAACTTGAAATCCTCAATTCACCCCGAGTATTTCTATATCAGGGAACTACAGACTGTTCGTAGCATTCCTTAATATCAACCATAGGATGACACCCTACAAAAAATCTTCAATACTAACACCTTTGTAAATAATGTCAAGAAGGGTTGGGTTAATTAGGAGTAAGGAATTAATCCGTTCTCCAAACAAGTTATGAGGAACCCATTTTGAGGTGGTATAAAATACTGAAAACACTGCAGTCCTCAGTAGATACATTTTGCTTATAAATAAGTGGCTAGATCACTCTACGAAAACCAACATTCATCTCGCTTGCAAAGTCCAGTTCCTAGCTTTCACCTTAAACACATCATCAAAAACATAAACCCCGGATCCTCGTCGAGTTAACGGTATACAACAGCATTGCTCTCCCTTTTCAGTGTATGTGCTTATATATATATTCGTCATGATCAAGACTAGTTAAAATGTAACGCGTTTATATGTATACTTAGGAGTTTTGCCAACTTTTATGTCTTGATCTTGTGTCAACACAGGAGAATGGCATCGAAGGAGCCATCCGTGATGGAGAATGGCGGGCACATTGTTTGCAAAGGCAAGGAAGCGATAACTAGGCCTGGAAGGACTGCACATAATGTCTCGTCCTCATCTCTTAGGAAGAAATCAGACCTCTCCTTGGTATCGAAAGTGCATTGCGGGCTTCTCAGGAGTTTGCTTACTAATCTACAGGAAGTGCTCCTTGGTACTAAGTTATCGGTTCTGTTTCCGGCTATTCCCTTGGCAATCGTTGCTCAACAGTACAACTTCGATAGGGTACGAGTCGTCTATGGTTAACAATAGCAGTTTGCGAGCCTTCTGTTCCTTGCTTCAGCTTGTCCCAGCTTGCTGCATTATTTTAGTACGCCATATGATGTGTTGCTGATGAATCGTTTGTTCAATATGAGCAGCCATGGATTTTCGCTTTGAGTTTGCTTGGGCTCACTCCACTTGCAGAACGTGTTAGCTTCCTCACAGAGTACGAAAAAAATCCGATAGCACGATTGTATTTCACTCCTCATTCACTTTGTATTCTAATCTTTGCCTTCTGTGTTCTTTACGTTCTGTGTTCTTTAAAACCTGCAGGCAAATAGCATATTACACAGGTTCAACAGGTGATGACTGATCGCCTTTCATTTTAGTCGAATCAGAACAACTAGTTTACATAATACCATAACTATCGAGTTGTTTTGGTGTCACAGTGGGTGGACTCTTGAATGCAACCTGTGGAAATGCGACGGAGCTCATAATAGCAATACTTGCTCTGAAGGAGAACAAAGTTGCGGTGGTCAAGTACTCGCTGCTTGGATCAATAATCTCGAATCTCCTTCTGGTGCTTGGCACTTCCCTGTTCTGTGGAGGCATTGCCAACCTTACCAAGGAGCAAAGATATGACAGAGTAGGCACTTCCTCTTGCTTGAATAGTCTCTTTTAGTAGACGAACAAAAATTCATCTAATAATAGTTCAGTTGGTTCGAGCATTCAACCATCGTATTAATTATGAAAGTAACAACGTTCTGATATAGGCCTTGCCTGTATGTAATTTTGGAGCGTGGCCTTACCTAGAAAACAATGATATAAGTTTACCCCACAGGTTACCACGTTATAAGGAAATATTATTCAGTTGTCTCAAGAATAAAATGGTTCATCTTTGATGTTTTAAACAGAAACAAGCAGACGTTAATTCGATCATGCTGTTGCTGGGATTGTTCTGCCATGTGTTGCCATTGCTATTCCAACATGCTGGGAAATCGGCGGGGCTGCCATCCATGCCTACACTTCATTTATCAAGAGCTAGCAGCATAGTGATGCTGATTGCATATATTGCTTACCTAGTCTTTCAGCTGTGGACTCATAGGGAGCTATTTGAAACGCAAGAGGTAAGTGTAAGAAGAACGATAATTCACAAATGTCTAGCGTGATGAGATCAACTCCAATGTTTAATAGTATCGGGCTGCAGGACCCTTGTGATGATAAGGATGATCTGGTGTCAGAAGAAACAGCTGTTATTGGATTCTGGAGCGGAATAGCGTGGTTGATCGGCATGACTGCTTTCATTGCTGTGTTATCCGAGTATGTTGTGGAGACAATAGAGGTAAGGAAATTTCAGAAAAGTGGACGAGCACATTGTAATCTACTCTCTAAGGTTCCGTAACATCAACTAAAATGAGCAAGTTCCATTAAACAGACTAATACAATATGCGCATACTGTTGGTGAGCAGGACGCTTCGAGTACCTGGGGCATATCAGTTTGCTTCATAAGCATAATTTTGCTGCCAATTGTTGGAAATGCTGCAGAACATGCAGGTGCAATCATATTCGCTTTCAAGAACAAATTGGTAAGGCCTATACATGCTTACTCTGAGCAAGCGGCGTTTGAGCCCCGCTTGGTTTTATGGTATTGATTCGACTTTTTTGATACGAAAAATTCAGGATATATCTCTAGCTGTCGCTCTTGGATCAGCAGCTCAGATCTCCCTGTTTGTGGTATGAATCAGCATCACAGGATCAACACCTATCTGACGAAAAGAAAACAGAATAAGAAAAGCTTGATCGAGTTTCTATTGTTTGTTACTTTACATGTTGTGACAGATTATTCTAATTGGTTTAGGTTCCGTTGTGTGTCATTATTGCTTGGATTATGGGAATCAAGATGGATCTCAACTTTAATATTCTCGAGACCGGATCTCTCGCTTTATCCATCATCATCACAAGCTTCACCTTGCAGGTAAACTTAAATCCTGAACACCTAAAGAAATTTGAGGTAAAAATTAAAATAGAAGAAAACTAAAGCTTAGCTCTAGCTTTCAAATAACACTTTAAATATCAGGAATCGAACTTTTGTGGCGCAACAATCTTCTGAAACGAACCCATATCAAACTATACTTGGAAATGGGTTTCTTGAGCCTCCTAACGGACAGTTTATACAAGGTTCAATCCAAAGATAGCAGTTGTGGATTCTCACGTTCATGATTTTTTTTTTGATTTTTTTTAATTTTTCAATTCGTGATTCAAATCATGTCACCTTGGTGAATATAATGAAAGTTGTTTTGTTATTCTTGCAGGATGGAACCTCTCACTACATGAAAGGGTTGGTTCTTCTCCTATGCTACATTGTCATAGGAGCTTGCTTCTTCGTTGTCAAGACTCCGCTTCCAAGTAAGAATCTAGACCCTATCTTGTATTTAGTTAAGACAGTTAATTCTTTGATCCTTGATCATAGTTGGAGAATGGAGCACGATGAAGCAGAAATGTAATCAGTAAATTCACATTGCTTATTGCATAGTATTATTTACTGATTCATCCTTCATTTCTATAGATACAGACTGTGTGTTGAACTTGGGAAACTTATCAGCCAACAACAGAGCATTCAGAGTGTAACTGGGGTCTTTATTACCATAAACTCCATTACCAATAAAGCTCGACGGATATTTTAATTTGTTCCATCTCTTCGTTCATCCGATGATGTCTTGCCTGTCGTCAGGACAACTAGAAAGACCATACATGCGACAGATTCTTGATGGAGGAAACAAGTTATATGATTGTCCTAGAGGTCGGTTTTTTGTTGAACATGGAACTGCATTGCTTCTCGAGCGAACAAAAGAAAGCTAAGCTCCATGCTGAAAGATTAGTTATGTCCTGTATCCTTGCAGTAGTCTATTCTCATGTGTGCGAGGGGAAGATCATGCACTAAGGTTATCAATTACAGCTTGTGGCTCATTTCTATTTAATCAATATTTGCCTCAAATAAACAGTCCGGTCCGATGTATGTTCATCACTTTTTATCCAATATATACATTCAGCCATGTATCCTAATTGATGTCGTTTGTATCCGTTGGTCACGAGAAACTCCTCAACATCTACACCTTGAAATTTTGCTGAGTACATTCAATCACGTGAAATCTATTTATCCATTATCTAGATTTAGAGCAACACAATTCATTTCAGTTTTCGTTTCATAGGTGAGTTTTTCTCCAAGACAATGCATTTAACCTTTGTGTACGTACCACTATTACCTATAAGCATAGGCTTCCAAAAGTATTATCCTCGACGAATGAACGTGGTTAGAACACGATAAAGCATGATCTCGAATCCAAAACAACGCCCACACTTACGGGAAAAGAACACGAGCTAGGGCTAGTTTCACACCGCCATGCCTTTTATCATCAATAACAGCTACTAATCTTCTGCTTAAGAGCAAAAACAGTAGAGATGCAAGATGAGTTGCCCTTCTTGGATTCTTCAATAGGACAGGCATGAATCAATTTTGTGAGTTCAATGTCATAACTGCTATGATACTATGTTAAGGAATCAACTCTAATAACAGATGATAAAGACACAGAATTGTATATCTATCAACTAAGCACTGCCTATTTCTAAAGCCGTACTTAATGTACATTGTAGTGGCGTTGATACGCATCTATCCCTCGATTTTACACAAAAATGGACCGTGCAGACCTTCTTCCATTAACATTCTGTTTCGATTCACAAATGCCACGCGTCTGAACCCTGGCTACATCGTAGTCCAAGAACACGGCCATAACCTAGCAAGAACTGCAACCAGAAAGTAGAAGCAGAATACGCCGCGCGCGGTATTCAGCAGGCCAGTTAAATCGTGCAACTATCTTTGTCCTCTCGGATTACTCAATAATTTCCACAATAATTTCGACAAGCACAAAGCTGTTACAATCAGCAGAAAAGCCTTAGGCATTCAAACAAAGCTTCACTGAACTAAAAGGATACCCCTTAGCTAAGATAATCATATTGATGTGTTTTGTAAGTACAACCTCTCATTAGCATCTCCAAGATCTATGTAGATTCTATTGCAACCTAAAACAATTGGCAAACAATTGTTACTTCTATGCAAGCCTCGGTGTGCACCCGAGACACTGGTCTAAAAACAGTCCGCGATTCTTATGAATCAGATTGCAATATAGATCACATTGTGAAGTCTGCACGGTCACTCAGAATTTACTATGGTATACTCCTGTGATCATATTATCACAACCATTCCAAACCACAGTTTGCGAAGATAACTGGCACTGACAACAATGATTAAACGATAGGCATATAATTCCTATCAAAGCGCAGGAACACAATTTTACCTCTATGTCGATTCTATAGCGACTCGGAACAGAGGGCCGATTCAACCATCCAAATAGGCATATTCTTTTACACGAGAAAACACGTAGTAATCGTTGACCATTGGAAAAAGAGTGCGTTCCAACAAAAATATAGTGTTCCAATATTACTCTGTGCATTCTAATCAGTCGAGTAACAATTCCTACATTGTGAAATCGTGCTATAACGTAAACTTGCATGATGAAATCAAATAGTAGGACACATGAAGAATTCCCTAGCAGATTTTCTCATCATTATTACTACTATCATCGTGCACAAGAACAAATCGTAAACTAATCGATCCCCATCTCCAATCCGATCAATCAGCCATCCTCAAATCCCGAGAATCCTGAGCAACGTCTCGATATCAACCCCCTCCTCCTCGGCCTTTCTCCCGCCCAACCTCATCATCTCCCTCGCCTCCTCCTCGCTCACCGCCACGCCTCCCATCCCCAAAAACTCCCTCAGATCATCCACCCCGAGCCTCCCGTCTCCATCCCTATCCATAACTCTAAACGCCTCCTCCATCACACCACCGATCAAACCTCCAACATTTCGACCTTTTCTCTGGCCCTTGTTTAGAACTTGTTGGAACTCGTGGAACTGGACGTAGCCGTCGTTGTCGGAGTCTGCGAGGGAGATCATGGTGTCGATGAGGCGGTCGTCGTCATCGGAGGTGGAGAGGGAGGAGGAGGAGAAGGTGCGGCGGAGGTCGTCTTTGCTGATCTTGCCGTCGCGGTCGGCGTCGAGGACGTTGAAGGCTTGGAGGAGGTCTGATTGGCGGCGCACGGGGGCGGCGGCGCCTGATGGACACATTTTGAAGGTGGCCGGAGATTTGGGAAGGAGGGGGCTGGTTCGCCGGAAAATGACGTCAGCGGAGAAATGGGGAGAGATTTTGTGAGAGATTTGTGGGGGCGTTGATTTGGTATTTATAGGTGCTGAGAGGGGTTGATTCATGGCCAGTGCATCTTAATACCACATGGAGAATATTCCTTTTTTGTGAAGAAATGGTAAATGTTTTTTTTTAACATACATTTTGCAACACTTTGATTATACGTACATGTCGATATATATGAATTTTAACTCGTATTACAAGATGATTAAATATTATATTTATAAAATTATCATGAAACAATAATGATAGTATAAGTTGTGTACTTCAACCGACGTTAAGGTTGTAATTTTGTCGCATTGTTCAAATGAAAAACGAAATTCCTCAAAATACGTATTGAATAGTATAAAAGTCAAAATATTACATGTATATTGAGACAGAGAAAATATAAAAGATGGATATTAGATGAATTTCCCGATGGATTGATGTATTTATGACTATTTATACTTGGAGTTTGTGTTTAGATGTTTGATTTCGAATAAGACGATTTAACCATACATAACTTGATATGCGAGGAATGCTAGTATGTTATCATGTAATCCCTCCATCTCATAGAAGTTACAACGATTGGATTTTTGTTGCAATTTTTCAAATATACTACTCCCTTTGTCTCATATAGTTTGTAATATTTTGACTTTATATGCGTGTCGATGTAAAATTTGACACGCGTATAACGACGATCAAACGTATTTTTTTTTATAAATTTATCTTGAAATATCAATGGTTGTGTGATTTACATATTTCAACTTAATACATGTTACGGAACGATCAGACGTGATTTGATATGAAAACGAAATTTATATTCATACGTATAGAATTATATAAAATACGTACATGTTGTAAACTAGTATATGGGGCGGAGGGAGTATACGATATAATATTTCTTTTATTTTTCACGAAAAATTTGAAAAAAAAAACATCGATCATTTGATCGTCACGTAATACGGATCATAATTTACCCCAATAAATATACAGTCGAATTATTATAACCTTTATGAAACAAAACGAGTATTATTTCTATCAAATGTTTATCATGAACATGTTTCTATAACGAAACTTGGCATATATTGGGTTTTCTTTCTTTCTTTCTTTCTTTTTTTTTTTTCAAAATATATTGGGTTATTTTAACCTAGAAGTGTATTTCGACAATGGTTATAACATCTCGTTGTCGGCATTGGGTAGGTGTGCCTGAGGAACAAGACACAATACGTAAGACGTGATGTCACGATTAATAGCCTTTTATGCTACCACGTCAAACCCGATTTGACTAGAACGTGACTGCCTTGTGCTCCAAGTCCGAGAATTTGAGGCTCTGTTTCTTTGAATTTTCCATGGTCACAAAGTGAGAAAAGAGGGACCAAATCAAAGAAATCACGTGATCAAAAGCCATACAAGACGAATCGTGTCCGTAGAATCAGGAGAGATCTTTTGTTTGGTATGTTGAGGTCGGATTACGTAAGCGAGTATGTCAACAAATAATAAGGGATAGCAATTGAAAATGAAAGGAACAAATTGAAACAAGGCATTACTCATACCAAGCCAAAAGCATTAGATTTGTCTTCGCCGTTCAGACCATCCAGATCACTAGTTTTTCTATTCCGTTCTCTACACTACGGTGTTTTTAATGTAATTACTTTGATTCAATTTTTTATTCAGTAATCCAATAAATTCTTTATATCGATTTTTTATATAGATTTAGATATGTTATATTTACTAATTTTTTATAATATGTTGAAATATTGTATTATTAAGCTTTTTCAGATTATTTTATAATATAATAATAATTTTTCAATTTTTAAAATAATAATGTTTATTTAATTTTACTTAATATAATTCCATTTTCTAATTCCCTATATATATATGAATAGGAAGTCATGGAAACCCGGATCATAAATGGATTCAGTACGGACTTTCTTTTGGAACTTCTATTGTTATTATAGGAATCTTAATCAAGGGGTAAAGGTTAGAGTTACCAAATGGAGAGGAAAGATTATTCAAAAGAAAACACTAAATCAAGTCAGCTCGAAGCCAGATCGCAAACACAACATCGCATCTCGAAATATATGTCATAAAACACTCGTATGGGAGTCTCTACCTCAAAATATTCAACACATTGTGACAATTATATCATAACTTCCACCTATCCATCATACTACAGATTTTATAGTTTGTATATATTTCAACTATTGTAAAATATATAATCGATGATCGATAGAATCGAATGAATGAACGAACAATATAAAGATAACATAGATAGAAATAAATAGAGAATATAGAAATAAATACGGATCTCTTATTCATTATCATAAGCAATATACAACCTCTTTTTATATAGATAAAAAAATGAAAATACATCAAATTATCTTTCTAAAAGATACTAATTAAGTTAATAGTATTGTTTTCAGACTCGAATCATTCATCGAATCAAAAAGCCTGATGGATGAATGGATCACTGATTCAACCGCGATCGAACCATTTTTTAAACCATAATAAATTATGATATAATATGTCATTCATCAATAATAGTAGTAACTAAAAACTTAACAATATTAATAGAATTAAAAATATAAATTACATCAATTGATAAAGATAAATTATTTGAAAAAATCATCAAGTTGTAAAGTTAATTTTGACTATTCATACTCACAATTATATTTTTTTCCATTGAGAAGCATATCTATTGATTACAGAGAATTATACTCCATTTCTTTATTTCTTTAGTCCTTTATTCTTGTTTTCCTTTATCTGTTCAATTTCTTCCTTTATCGTTCAAACTTTCTATTTTAAAGATTCATCCTGAAATAGATACCCCTTCGGTCAAGCAATAACCCACAAACTCGACGGACAACCGATCGAATTCAATGAACTTATCATCACTGATCAATTAAACAGTCATCGAAATCAAACGCCTAACCTCTTCGTTGAAGGTTGTGTCCAAACTTCTTCTCCTTCTTCGATTTTTTTTTTTTTTTTTTGTTTCCTTTCTCATCACCATTACCAATCCTATTCATCCTTGTGTGTGCGGGCCGAATTGGTTTTGACAATTAGAGTTTAGCAAATTTCATTGATGAGAAAAAGCCAAAGTAAGCACAACAATTTCAATGAACATTCTGAAATCGAAGAAACTGCCTTGAATCACCGGTTCAAACGATTAGACCGTCAAGTCATCGATTGGAGACAGTTTTCAACGCACAGTGGGAATAAGGGATAACCTGAACTGATTCGACGCGCATGACAAATTTTCTGGTCAAACCATTCCATCGATCCAGGTTTAGCAATTTTTTTTTTAATTATTTTACTCAAATTATAATTTTTTTTTTCATTGGGTTTAAGAATTATGTATCTTGACAAATAAAAATCCAACGATTAAAATTAAAATAATAATAATAAAAAATTAAAATCAAATTATTATATTTTAATCTTGATTATTCATTTATATATTTAAATCTCAATCATTAGATCATAATCGTGATCTAAAAATATTCAATCAGGAATGATTGTATTAGGAATGATTCGAATATACAAGCACCAACTCAGAATTTCCAATCATAGTCGTGATCAACGAGCAAGAGACGAAACAAATGGAAATGAAGTAGAAACCAATGAAAAGAGGAATCAGACATAGCTTTCTAGGCAGCAATGTGCATCAGAATCAGCAGTTATCCTGCTTCGGAGCCAGTGCATATTCATCCTCTTCCCACACCCAACACAACAAGAAGAACACAACAATCCAACAACAATCAAAATCACGATAAAAAATGAACTCTAAAACAACTTCAATTTACTACAACTATGGCGTCCTCAGCAAATCATGCTTATGTTTGTCATCACACAAAAAATCAGGTCTCAAAGATATTATTTCCATCACCGGACACCACAAACAGAACAAGTAAAACCAAAACAGAATTAAAATCCAAACCAATGGAGAAAAATTAAATCGAAATTTCATATAGCAGGAAAACAATTCACTTCGACAGTGGCGGAAATCGAAGGCGAAGTGACTCACTTATGTTTGTTTCAATGCGAGAGGCGACAAAAATCAACTACAACATTCAATGAAAATCGATGACGAGTAGTGAAAGATAACCTGTATCGATCTCGAGAAATATACTGTGACGCTAGGGTTTGGGCTTGGGCCGGTTGGACCGGAGGATGAACCGGCATCCGGTCTGGGCTCTGATCCTTGTTTGCTTGTTGTTTGAAAGAGTTTTGGGCCTGGGCTACAAATATTCTTTGGGCCATGGGTCGAAAAATGTGGTCATGCTCTACTAGAATGTGAACCTCAATGATCTGGTTTGGTTTCTCTCTTGTTTTCAAGTCTTTGATGTTGAAAGTATATTTCTTGAATCCAAGGACAAAGAACAAGTTTGCTAACAATATAAACTCATATTGGGTGCCGAGAGGTCGCAACTCTCTACATGATTTTTGGTTGCTCAACTCATTGTCAAATGGTTTGGAGTTCAAACTACATAATCAACATGAACTTGGAATCTCTGATTTCTTCGGATTATGCGTTTTCAACTTCATCTTCAATTAAAACATCATTGTGCAGTCATTTTTGCAAAATTAGCAATCTTGTAATGTACTCGTAGCAAACGAGTACAAAGTGCTTAATTTAACTGGAATTAGAATAAATAGTACGCATAGCAAAATGAATGATGTTTAATCTGATATTCAAAAATTGAAGGAAACATTCGACGTAACAGAGATACAAAAGGAATTAAACTGTATCACTTCTAGATCCCACAACATTTATAGGAGGTCTCATTGAGATGACCAAAACAAAGTATTGATTAAGCATTAACGAGTTTTTGGATATTGATGGGCGAGATATAGTTCTTGCCGCCATACACCAGGCGAGTGGCAATGATTTCAACGGCAGCATCGGATGGATGGTAAGCGTCCCAAAATACATATTTCGATCTGTTGCTGCATACTTTCGACAATGTAGAGCAAGGCGGGATGCCCCGAACCTTCCAACAATGTTTCTACAACATGCTGTATCTGCACTGTCAAATCCTGCAGCCAATGAAGCAAAAGCATCGTTAGTATAGAACTCTAGGATGAAGTTATAACGTTTCATGAGGGATAAAAATGTCATATAGTGGAATTAAGTACCATAAGATGCATAATTTATTATGATATCGTCCACGGCGCGGTAAACATCTGCATAGAGAAACATTGATTCCCTAAGGTTGTTTCCAAGCTCAGTAAGGAGACTCCTCAACTGATTGTTGAATGGTTGGACAAGTTTATCGTTCGGAAATGCGACACACTGATCTCCTGCAAGAGGGTTCGTATCTCTTTCAAAGGGAATGCATCCTATCGGTCCGACATTCGACACTACTATCTTCCTTGCTCCAAGGTCATATAGCCTCTGCAAAAAATGTTGAAGTCAGTGAAAGATTTTGCTTTTCGCCCAGGAAATCAAAGCTGCATTCATGGAATCTGATAAGCGAGTGAATTTTTATTGTGGACCTTCTATCGTCAATTTCAATTTTCGTAATGTCAGTTCTAAACATAATATCAGAGCAAAGGTCCATAAGATCACGAGTGGAAAAAGTTGTCCATCTATTCGACACTCGATGTCTAGTTGTTTGAAATGATGATGGCCACAAGGTGTTCATGGTGCATGAACCAGGGTGAAGCTGCAGGTTAAAACCATTGAGGCCCCCTTGCATTTGGCTCACTACTCATAATGCCCCAATAATGATAACGACAAATATAAGACAAAATATGCAACATGAATCGACTGTCACATTCTTTGCTTTGATGGCCAACTGTTTGCATTCATTCATATAAAATTTAGGAACTTTATGTGTAATAACAATTTGTAGCCATGTGCATGAAGAAGGTGACTTTAATTATTTGGTCACCAAAATACTTTCTCTCCTTGTACCTACTGTATAGCACTTTATATACTACGTTGTGTGCAGATCGCTACTGCATCTAATTAGGTGCAAACGAGGTTGCAGCGTCTTGGCTGCAATGTTGTGTGCGCTACAGCTAATTCGCTGCAGTAACAGCATTGATATAGAAGTTTATCATGCACGCGTGACCTAGCCAAGCGGATTGTAGAGACTCATTCAAAGTAAACTATTTTGGTTGATTTGTTATCAAAAGAGAAAAAGATTTCATGGAATCTTATGCATCATGGAATCATAGGTATGGAATATATTAGAATATCTTTTTTTATGGTAAACAATCAGCTAAGCCGCTGATTTTAAATCAGCCACCATTTCCCATATTAGATAGAGTTCGACTAACGACGTGGTTAATACAAGACATCTAGATAAGAGTGAATTCATAAAAAAACACTAGCATGTAATGTACCGTAAGTTGGCGCCTAAACTTTGATATTAGGCCATCGACAAACGCGTCAGGAGGTCCGGGGTACAGGATGAGGTAATTGTTGATGAAATCGTTTGAACCAAATGTGACCAAGAAAATTGCGTCCTTGATTAGCTTAGCGGCTGCAACTTCGCCAACCATGGAGATTATTTCTTGCTTTGTATTGTCGAAATAGGTCATTTGTGCGTCGAAGTTTATCCTTCCAATCTAATATATATGGATCCCTAAGGTGAGTTCATTGAATGAGAAACAAATTTTCTTGTTCAACAACCTCAAATAAATTTCAACTGATAAAGTAAATATAATTTCAACGAAGCTTGGAAAAGGAACCTGCATGTGATCATGATGTTGAAATGTACATAATATACCAAGAAAGATTTATGTTATGCAATGTCAGAATATCTTTTGTAAAGGAAACATATGATTCTTAGTATTTCTTTTCAAAGGCTATTGTCCTACATCCTGTAAGAGATGTGATAATTACACACTTTTCAGAACTATTTTCTTGAAAACTCTTGTTATGATTGCTGGAATGGAATTACATTTGCAAATCACGTCCGAAACGTAGTCATTTTGGTTGCTACAGGATGATTGATCAAAATTAACAGATATCGACCGCTATATAAAAACTTACAAGATCGAATCCAGATTTGTTAAAAATTCCTCCTGCACCAGATGCATAATTGACGCCTTTGAGAATCACATCCCCGGTCGTGTTTGGAGCCAAGTATGGAGGGATGAAGTCCTTCAACCCAATTTTTTGACCTGTAAAAATAGCAAATATGAGCAAATGTTCATCATCTCAACTCTGTATTTACACTATACAGGACATTGTTGACACACAAATATGGAAAAAGCTAGAGGTAATATGTGATATCCGATCGATGCACGCTCACCCTCATATGAAAATTGTATCATCATCCCAAAATATGAGTTCCAAAAAGAACTACAGAGCATATAGGACCAGCATAGAGTAAACAAAAACTTTGATCAGATGATGCTATCACTGATGAGTCAAGAGTACACCAAGCTTGGGTCAAAATCTAGCTTATAAAGCTATCAAGGACTTACCGACTATGTCGATAATGGTCCTTCCATTGGTGAATCTCCCTGTTGGGCCTGCTATGAAGTCGATCCCATATGGAGAGACCAACAATATAATTGTTGTTCCCGGCCTCAACCAACGAATCTCCAAACACAAACACCACCGGAACTTGTTTCCCTAGGCAGGTACTCAACGCCATGATCACAACAATCAGCACCAAATCTGTAGTCATCGCGCTGTCATTGGGATTCACGCTGCCACCTCTAACGCCCATGGCGGAGCCAAAGAGATAAAATCGAAGTGTAGCTATATGTATATATCGCACAAAGCAACTTTGCTAACAGCTAGTAGTACATCTATCATAAACTTAGAAGCACACACATTATATATATTGATGTAGGATTTGCAAAACATAGGTCTTTCGCGTATAACTTCTTTAGGCTACTCCTAATTGGTAGTTATACTGCTTTTTCAGTCTGTCTTTTTTCATTAAAGTGTAGTATTTTTCAACCACAATAGATTGAGGGGAAAATGAGGCTGCATTTTGATAATCTTGTATTTCAGTCATGTGGTATTGCAGTTCGTTGGTTGTTATAAAGCTACGATACACAATTATCAAAATGTAGTACACAAGGAGCAAACTGTTGGGATTAACGATAATCAGCGAAATAACGAACAAACTTGCACAACGGAATCAATCGAAGAGCCGATTCTCGTAACAGAACGAGTTCGTCGTCAAGAGTCGTCTTTCCGAACAGAACCTCCAACATCAAAGATCAGAACGAACGAAACCAAAAAACAACAACATCAACCATCACCAAGCATGAATATGCAGTAAAATATTAACAAATAAAAGAACATCACCAATATATGTCACGACCAAAATTCCACCATCATCAAAATCAACATTTGGAAATGCAAGAGAGCACCTAATCAAGAAAAAATCTAATATAAAAAAATAAAATCATAAATCATCTTTCTATTATTCTTCTCCTTTCGAGTTCTCCTTTCGAATACACTCTCTTGAATATATCGAAACCTAGACCATCCAAGGCATATATGTAGCCTTCTTCCTAAAATATAGTTTACAAAGATTAACTAAACCTTCTAATAAAGATATAAAGATTTTTCTAAACAAGATATTCAATAATCTAACATAATTAAAGAAAATCCTATATGCAAGATAAAAATCTTCCATATCTTTCTGACTGAGAAAGAATATATCTTCTCACATGGATCACCAACACAAACTGATGCACTTAAACTGGCTGCAGCTACTGACCTCATACTTAGGAAAGACGATTTATCACTGAATCAACTTTACTTGACTACGGTTATTAGAAACGGATCATCTTATTCATCTGCTATTGCAAATGACAACAAAGGTATTGTTACAATTCGCGACCCATCAATATTTTTACTGTAGTTAAGCTTAATCAAAGTTTTTAGTTTATATATTATAAATTCATGTATGTCACTGTGTGATTCTGTCATACGTGATACTCCGATAGAAAATATGCTACACTCGGTTATCTCAAGTGTGGTACATTATTGATGAACAAACTTTATAGACATCAATTTCGAGTAGAAGCTCTGTTCATGCATATTATTTACTCCATTGGAGAAATCAGCCTCGCTTGACGGCCACTACCAATTATGAGTAGAGAGAAATCACAGAGTCAAAGATATCAGCAGTGGGTGTTCTAATTCCACCTTGTTTGTGGAAGTCACGGTAGCTGATTTATAAACTGCTTGTCGACGAATTCATAATTCAATAATTCATATATACGAATAACTATACCAGAAGTTCAATGTCATGTTGAGAGATCAAAGAATAATGATGCTAGCAACAGGTACATGAAACTAAAGCATTACTTCTATATATATATATAGATAGATAGGTAATTAGGGCTAAGAGAGTTTGATGTTAGTAATATAAGTTTGTATTACCGTTAGAAAAGTCCAACTGATAGAGATTTAAAAACAAGAGAATTGAAGGTCACGAAACAAAAAAGCATTGATGAAAATCTTTAAAAAAAATATTGCACAAAATCCATAAGATCTCAACCGTCGGATTTGTCTAACAACACATAATCTTATATGTTGTTAACAATAAATTTCTTTTTCCAATGTAATTATCGGTTCAGCTTGAAATTTTTGCACCTACTTGGTGACCATATTAAGTACTATTCATTTTACCAAAGGTGCAAACAAACATCGCACTTCTACTGACACCAAAATAATCGCATTCTTGATAGTCTTCGTTAGAATCCTAAAAGAATCCAAAAAGAGAGTCCAACAAACTTAAACTGGACCTCAATAACATACAAATATGAATTGAACGATGTCAGCCGAACTCACACATTTATAATACACAGTCTTGAAGTAAGAAAATTATACCGTAAAAAAGATTTCAACAACATCAACGCTGATTGATATGTAACTTCGTCATATCGAAGAGAGTATTTTTATGATGGGACCGGAGTTAGAAAATAATGATTGGGTGGCCGTGGGTGGAGTCGTGGCCCAGGCAACCGTGGCTCCACCTCCTGCTTTCGATAAAATGTTTAGATCGGAAGTGTTTTTTCACCCTGATGTTCAAATGGCAAGGCTAGAAACACAACAAGGGAAAACAGGTTATGTCAAAATCCATGGCCAATAAGGTCTACGACACTGTCAAACATGATTATAGTCAATTTTTCTGCACTTATATCAATCGAGACTACTAACCTTATTATTCGAGATTACATGAGACATCAATTTCATTGTGCTGTCGAATATTAGATTATACATCCGTAAGATTCGCGATTTGTTATCCACAAGGTGCCATTACAAGAGACCCGCAACTTTGAGACAGAAGAGTATGTCCATCTAAACTTTGGAGACGGCCAACATCAGTCGTTACATGTACAAAATCGTATTTCACGGTTAAACCAAGGATTAAATTACTGAAAAATGTAGTTGGTAGTTGGACATAATATTTTTGAGTCACAAGTTCGTAAAAGTTGGGTATTGGACTCTCTCGCGTTGCCCTCCCAACATTATATAGAACATAAAGCGGTGGAATCTATTTATTCCCAATAAACAAGAATTAATTTAATGATAAATAATCTTTTTCATCAATCATTTGTTGAAAAAACACATTTTATTGTTTTGATATGCTTTATAGTAGTTTTTTGTCAACGGTGGGCATTGATCATGGGCCTCATGTCTGACATTCAATGTGCCAACTGGGTTAGAACTAGACCAACAAAGTTAATGTCTTATTGAAAAAAAGATCAACTTGGTCACACGAAATGATCACATGTATCACTACCTAGCAACCATAGATTACTCCTATTTCATATCAAACATACGTGGAAACAAACATAAAAAAAGGAGATATATTTTTCCACTTTACCATGTCAAATTCAAGAAAAATTGAAGGCTCAAAATCGTGCTTCTACACTTCACTTTTTTTGGTGAGGAAAACGGCACAAAATTTAATTTGATCAACCACATCTTTTTAGGTCGTACTGATGAGAAAATTTGTCAACTAAAAATGGTAATATGAGATCCACATCAGAAATAGCTGAGAGTACCTTTTAGTTAATTGGTGAGTAAATGGCTTTAGTCTTTAGAATTTAATTTGAGCAACCACATGACTTTCTGAAAGATGGAAGGATAAAATCATCCTCAAATGTGTTCAATATGCACATGACAATAAACATTACTTACTAAAATCTTAATCCAATACTCTACAGTAAAAAATTATACATTGTTTATATATATATATATATCGTTTTTAATTATTTCTCTCCGTTCAATACGACAAGACAAACCAACTAACCCACGTTCTCGACATACCTGGAAATCGAGCAAACAAGCTCTGTGCCCACGTTTTCTACGGTCAAAGATTATGAACTTTTCACACATATATCGTTTTTAATTATTTCTCCTTGTTCAATACGACAACAAGACAAACCAACTTACCTACGTTCTCAACATACCTGGAAATCGAGCAAGCAAGCTCTGCCCACATTCTCTACGATAAAAGATTATGAATTGTTCACACATATATTATTCTTAATTATTTCTCCTCGTTCAATATGACAATAAGACAAACCAACTTACCCACGTTCTCGACATACCTGGAAATCGAGCAAGCGAGCTCTGCCCCACAATAGTTCTAACAAGCCAATGCCGCAGCTCCTCACTTCCTCTTTGTCCTCCATTGATGTCCAGCAATGGCTATACCTGATGGACTTGAGAAAAAAAAGAGACATAACAAACTTTTATTTTGAGAAACCAAAAGATACAACAATAGAAGTTACGAATAATTATACATTCGGAAAAGTGAATTTGTTGTTAGCATATAAGCTTACGAGTTGCTAGATAGATAATCCGTGGAGTAATATACCAAAAACAGGTGATGGTAACAAAAGCACTCGGCCTGAGCGATAAACACGCCGCCTGATGTACAGAACAACAGATGAAGACTCTTCAATCTTCATGTTAATTGACCATTCAGTACAAGCGATGCACTCGTGATTGCTCTAGAGACGCGCCATACTTCATGTTGCACAGCTTCCCTCGACTTTGCGGTGTTCAGTGACTTCGCTTTCTCGAGGGCATCATCCACACCAGGAAATGCTTTAGATCCATAATCGTCGTGCTTCGCTGGTGCATATATCTACATGAACAAGAGGACAAGATATTGTCATCTAGATGTGGAATTCTATCAACTTCATTGATGGTTCAGTGATTCGGATACCATAATAGAGTATGGCATGAAGGAAATCTATCAGAGATGTGCATTTCTGCAAGAAGAATAGCATAGTAAACCAGCAACCACTTTGCTAGAATCAAATTGATAATATTCGAATGAAGCCTATGAAACTGTACTGATTTCTTGGGCACATAAGGCTCCTATGCCGAAAGGAGAATCCGAAAGAAACATTGTACTCTTTCCGTCCCAATTTAATTACAACATTTTTTTTTGTTAATCCCAATATAAATACAGCACTTCTATTCTTTCCTTATTTGATAATGAATTTATATTAATATAATCAAACTATCCCGCCACCTCCTTCCTCCTCCTCCTCCTCTCTAATTCTCTCTTCTAAACCCCACTTACACCCTATTATCTCTAAAAAAATATTCTTTCTTCATCAAATTCCATACAAAAATTCAACACACATAAAATCCCGTGTCGGATTAAACCGTTACAATTAAATTGAGACGGAGGTAGTATAACCTTACCATGTAGGCCAATAGGTTGTTTCAAAATTAGAACTTATGATCAAGACATCCAAAAAAAAGTCCAATCAATGGACCAAGTTCATTTTCTAGAATTAACAGCTTAATGAGCTTTTGAAAAAAGTTTATCTACATTAGAGGTATTTGAAGGTACTCCTTGGTAGTGCAGCTAAGATTAAAATAAAAAATTATGCAGAGTCTCAATTTGGTTTAAAGAAAAGGGAAATCAAGAATTCAACAAAATTTATCCATCCACTTCTGACAAGGGTGTCATACCAGATGCTTATACCAGCTCCTTTCAGGGAGGCCATCTTGATCAGCAAAAGCTCGCTCGGTCATCATCAGCCTATCATTTAGTTCTCTTACTCCCCAATCACCATCCTTTGATCCTGGTCCTCCCCCTTTGCTCTCTAGCAAGGCCTGAACCAGGTGTGTGTTTGTTAGATTGAAAATTAGAGAATGGTATTGAAATGAAGACTATGGCTTAAGTGTGCAATGATACATAAGACTAGGCATGTTCGACGCGATTTTTTACAGAGATGGTTATTGGAAACCTTGTGTATCTGTCATTAAACGAGACATGATAAGAATTCATCATAAAGTGAACAAAGAGGGAGCAATAGCATGAACCGGTACAATGAGGACATGAAAATATGATATAGCAGGTGAAGTGAAAATGAACAGAGTTCAACTATACTCGACAAAAGTTCAGGACCTTGATTAGGTTTAGTCTTCAAAGATTGACAAGTGCAGAAGATGAAGTGGGACATTCACAAGTACCGTTTTCTGGTAGTTGGTCTTGATGGCAGCGTCCTTAAACTTCTCAATGGACTTGTACAAGGGGATCAGATTTATTCCCAGCACTAACGTCTCGTTTTCCAGCTCTTTTGCGCTTTTCTGTAACATATTAAAATGCTTGAGTAGGTAATCACTCATCATTACCAATATTCAAGATGGATCAGACCTCAAGCTCAGTTGCATAGGCGACGTAATCAAAGGGTAAGATCTCCTCATCCGCCAGCCGAAGAGCAACTAAACCCCAAATGCTCGCAACTATACATCAGACCAAAAGAGAGCATGTCAATGCATTACAACAGTTTCCACAAGATGAAACAGATTTCATGAGCTAATACTCAGGAAAAGAAAAAAGAAAAGATTAAGTCTCTTCCACTAGACGTAAAAGATGGCACTGCTCGCCACTGAAACCAGAGAAAACACTCTGACAAGACTCATATCACAAACCTGCGACATGCCTCTGGAACAGTGGGTCACCAAAATTTTTCATCCATATGAAGTCATCATACATCGAATGATAGACGGGGTACCCTGCAAAGACAAAAACAAAATTAGATAGGAACTCCAACACACATGTAAACTGTGGCAGTTTTGAATTTTGATTCTATCATCCATGAAACTCAATTCTATTACAAAATTCGAGTCGCCCATGAAGGTTAAGAATAACACTAAAGAATTCATATAGAAGAAATGGAGTATAGGCACAGTTTTGATGAGACTTGTACCTATGATTAAATTACCAAGACCCATCAGAACTAGTAATTTTTTTGCCCATCCATGACACAATTTTGATGTGTCATGAATCTCATGATATACTTCATTTAAACGGATTCATTAAAAATGTTTTTGTTCTAAACTCAGATTATTACCTAACTAGGTGCAACAAGTGTCTCTTGGCCGCTGATTCTTTCTTTCTTTCTTTTTCTTTTCTTTGTTTCTCTTTCTTCTTTCTCTTTCTTTCTTTTTCTTTTCCCCTTTTTCCTTTTTTTGTATAAAGATGAAAAATTTTTTAAGTAGGGAAAAGTAGCTGAATTTAAAAAGGTGAATTTAGAATGCATAACTTCATTTATTAAAAAGAAAAAAAAAGCATAACTTCAAAATCTTCTTGAACAAGTCTTACGACCTACGAAAGCTATCAACAAGAGTGGGTAGACCACCAGTTTGTCATCTCTCGTTGTTAGTGAGAAAGATCAACTCAAGAGAATATATGATACTGAAGATGGACATACACAGAAACCCACAATTATCCTAATACAAAGAGAGGACTAACCTTCTCCAAATCTTATGTCTGTAGAAGGAATGCCCACGTGTTGGACAAAAGCTGAAAAATCTGATCCTCCACCTCCTAATCTTCCAACCTTCAATAACACCATAAAATTTAGCACATAAAAGGTAAAGTTGGTGAAGCTGATTCAAGTTGAAGGATAGGAGTCGCATAAAAAATATAAAAGCTTAATACTCATAACAAAGTACATCAACATACAGCAGAAAGCATGCTACAAGTGCAGAGATTTTTTGGATTGAAATGGCAAGCATGCGCCAGAAGAGAAGCAACAGTTCACATGAAGAGCTTACCACAGGATCAACATCAGAGCCAGCCCATGCTTCGTATAATGTTTGTGAAGTGTTATCTGGGTCTTGAATCTTCAAGAAGCACAAGAAACATAAACAATTGAGAAACTTGAATAAAGACATATTTATTTCGAACGTATACGACTATCACTCAGAAATTCTCTATAGTGAAAGTGAACATAGTTGGGCTTATTTGCATCATCCAGATGAATCCCTTCCCCTATAACAAAATGAGATATCTCATCAGTTCCTTCAAGTTTGTTTATTAATGGAGCATGCAAAACTATAAACTAGCCTCACTACCAGCTAAGCAACCTTTGAGATAGGCCCCAAAGTAGAGAGTTTAATGAAACATTTTCATTTCAGGAGGACAAGGTCACAAGACCCGTTAGTAAGACACTTATGTGAAGAATGTCATGTTCAATGGTTAAAACTTTGTTTACAGAAACAGCCCGAGGTAAGACTTGAGAGCCTGATCCAGTAAAATTTTACCAGAATAGACCAGGCAATGAATATAAGACTTTTGACATTGCCAAAGTTAAGGAAGCAAGGAAACTCCAGATAAAGCCCTATTTTTCAATTGCCAAATTGTACAGCTCCGACATAAATTGGAGTATGTAATGGTTCCTGATTTAGTAACTACACAAAATCACAGTTTATAAGGTTGTCTAAGTAACTACAAAATGCCTCTACTAGAATTCTCAATTGAGCAAGGCATTACCTCTCGACTAGCTTGTCTAAGAAGTAGATCAAGCTGAGGAGTTGCAGAAACATGGAATCCTGGTCCACTCACGGCACAGTCGACATTCAAGTAGGCCACAACCCTAGAAGCTAGTAGCTCTCTGTTCTGTTCAACCCACTCTGTCGACCCTATCTGCAGATGAAAAATGAAATTTTTAGAGGAATAAGATGGATCCCTGTCCTAACAGAAAAATGCTAACTAGAATTTTATAAAGGGAGCGGAAAAAGTCAGGAAAAGACCAGGCCATACTCCTCGGCATCCCAGTTACATAAGAGAATACTTCTTCGAGGTCTCCATCCCTTCTTCAGCATCTCCCCTAGCCTCCTAGCAACCTACAATTACATATCAGCCCAAAAGAAAACAGGTGGTCCATCAACAATTGACAAAACTAGAATCATAACTACCTCAAGTAGAGATGCAGTGCCACTGTTGGGGTCGACAGCTCCGAAAGTCCATGCGTCCCGATGATTACCAAGAATCACATATCTAAGAGTGGTCCAATAATCAATAAATATATCGTAGACCAACTCATTCAATCTTCTTCATGCTTTTTCTTCATTTCCAAACAAAGGAACACTCGCCATACTATAAATGGATATACTCATATGCATCAACTCAGTTACTCTAAACATAACATTCCATTATAAATTATACTACCAATACCATAAATGCAATCCTACACTTTCAAGATTTACAAGACAGGCGACCATACCTATCACGCTCATATGCATCAACTTCTCATTCCAATCTAAACAATCCACTCCATAGATTTGCTACTATAAATACAGTCCCTATCTTTCAAGTTCACATACAATTTTCATGCAGTTTTAACCATTACTATGCATGGTACTCCCTAGTCCCTACCACAGATGCAATAACCTTAAAGAAGAACAAGATAGGCAACCATACCTATCAGGCTCCTCCGCTCCCTCGATCACACCAATAACATTCTCAATCTTCGAGATCGTTCTGTTCCCCTACAAAGACACAACATCAACAACAAACAAAACACGTTAGTCACTCAAAATCAAGAACACACCAGCAACATCCACAAAAGGATTCTCATTTCTCACACACATTATACGTTAAATTCAAGATCCCCGGCCCAGGACCAACCCTATAAACCGGAGCATCCTCGCTGCCCTGCCAATCATCATCGGCCACCAACCCCTCAATCGCCTTCAAGATCACCTCGCCGTCTGCCCAAGACACCGGCAATGACACAATTCCTGGCACATCCCCGCTCTCCTCAACCTCCTCATACCCAATCCTCTCACACCCCTCCACACTCCCCCACCCTGGCGTCGTCGGATCCCCCACCCCATTATACACCGAACCCACCTGAACTCCGCTAGGCGGCAACCACTTCTCCTCCGGAAACCACCTCCCTTCCTTCCCACCCCCATAATCCTTCCTATCCGAATACACAATCACCCCAACTGCCCCCGCATCCTCCGCATTGTTCACAATATCTCCCCTAAATATCCTCCCATACCGCGCCACCGCGATCCTCCCCTTCACTTCCACCCCCATTTCCCTCAACCTCTCATAATCCTCAACCCTACCATAATTCACATAAACCCCTTCTCCCACCGCATTCCCCGAATGCCCATATGCGTGAAACGTCAAACTAACTTCCTCCGCAAACGGGTTCTCGTCGCCATCATAGATTTCCTGCCTCAATGAAAACAACAAAGCAGAACCGTTGTTGTTCTTGAGAGTGAGGGAATGGGAAACTGGGTAAGTGAGGAGGACGTGAAAGGGTGTGATGTGGGATGGGATTGAGTAGGAGGAGAGGGTGGAGAGGACGTAGGAGGCGGCGGCGGAGTTGGGTTGGGTTCCGGCCATGTGGGGTTTTAGGGTTAGGGTTTTGAGGTGGGCGGCGATGGTGGTGTTTGAAGGGGCAGAAAGGGAGAGGAAGAGGGTTGTGGAGATGGGTTTTGGAGGGGGAGAAGAGGGGAGGAGGAGGAAGGTGAGGGAGATGAGGACGATGAAGAGGAAAGTTGAGGTGAGAAGGGTTTTCGCCATTGATGAGGATGATTTGGAGCTTGAGCTCACAAGGGTTTTTGCCACCATGGTGAGTGATGGAGTTGGAAATGGATGAATGTGTATGGAGAGGAGGAGAAGTTAAGAATCACATAACGACAAAGATTTGTGCTGGTGGGCATTTTTGCTAGGCCATAAGTGTAGGATAGTGACTCTTGTCGTTCGATACCAATCAAGTTTACCTCTGACATCTTTCTTTTGTTACGGTTTTTTATAATCCAACGGAGGATTGTTGTACGACTTTGGATTTATGTGTCGTTTTTTTTTATTCGGTTAAATTAGAATTTTTATTATACAAAAGTGATTATGTTTTTGTAGATTTTAGCTCGATTTGTAATTAGTGTTAACAGGATTTGGTCGCTTTTGTTTTCTGCGTTGGAATTCCTTTGGTGATCTTGCATCTTCTGGACTTGTGGGGAGTGCCAGTGGGAGCGATGCCAAAAGAATAAAGTTGATGAGGGGAAAAGTTGCACTTTACTTCTTTGGACTCTTGCTCGGTGACAGTTAAATTCTCATAGTTTGTAAGTTTGGAATCTCCAAGTAGTAGATTGTACTTATATTATATTGTTACGTCTCAACAATGATATAATTCTCTGACTTAGTCGAAAATGAAACACTGTATATCTTATTTCATTTATATTTCTGCTCTTTACTTTATTGTTTATAGAAACTAACAATGTCTTTCATGAAACCACAGTGCATGGAACATCATCATGGGCATTTCCCTAACCCCGTGGCATACTTCCCCAAAACCCTTGAGCCTAATTCACTCGATGTCCTCTGACTAGTTTTTTAGTTTGGTAATATAGTTCATCATGATGAGTTTGTCATGGGTTAAGGGGAAGACCATGATGATGTTTCCTTGTGGTTCCATGAAAGACACAATAATAGAGTTCCATTAGGGCTTGACTCAAGAATTGTCTTATGTTATTGCGAAATCCCATGATATGTAGGTCGATGTGTGAAGGAGGAGTATTATTGGGTGTTGTATCCCACATCGCATGTAGGAAAGATAAAATGATGATTTATAAAATAGATTATAGGTTCTAATTATCAAAACGGTTTTAAAATAGTATGGACTGTTGACGACTGATCAAAAAATGAATAATATTTTGACTGAGTGTGCTTGAATGTGTTGTTGTTGAAGTTAACAACATCAATCCAAACCCAAGACCAACTTTCTTAACATAACCCTTAGGACAAAAATTGAGATTTGTGTTGTTTTTTTTTATGACATCTCACCTTTGACAAGATAGTTCGGATCTAATCCATTCGCACATTATGTCGACGTCAAAGATTATTGGAAGCCATTAAGCATAACTTTCGGAACTTCCATTTTTTTTTTAAACCATGTTTAGACCAATTGGGGACTTGGTGAACTGATTGTTAACATTATAATGATAATTTTCTGCCAAAGCCTCCATGAGCTTCTCAGTTTGTGGGAATTCAAATCTCATGTTTCTTTCTTCTTCTTCTTTTTTGAAAATAATTTTATGTTTTTTTTTAACTAGGAAGGATTGGTGAAAACACAAAAAATCAAAAAAAAAAAAAAAAACACAAGAAATCTTAATTCGAAAAACATACAAAAACTAAAACAACCACCGCACACATCACCAATAACCCCTGGTCTTCCTCGTCTTCCTCTTATTCTTCTTCCATCACCCCCTCTGGCCACCTCCGCCACCGACCACCACCTCGAGAACCAATGAATCCACCCACCCGACGACCTTATCAACTCCATCTCCGTCGACGATGACAGACCTGATCCGACTCCCTTGTGGTCTGACATTGGTGTTGACGATTAGAATCGTGGGTGGGACGGCGACGTTTCATGGTGGTGTGTGGGTGTTTGTGGGTGTGGTTGATTTGTTGTATGTGACACGTTTCTCTCACTAAGTTCATAGGCATTTCGTCGAACACCGTGCATGCATGTTGTTGGTGTTTCGAAACAATGGGTTCTTCGAATTTCGAGGTTGTTCCATATGAGTTTCAATCGAATAAGTACTCTCATATTATTGCTAGGTTGAGGTGTTCCATCTGGGCTAATCGATGAGCATGTCGATTAACCATGTCTTTCTTTCATATAGTATTGCTAATCTATAAGTTTATAAGTGGACAACATCTACGTTAACCACGTCGAATTTATTTTGAAACAGAGTGTCTGTGTTTTCAGAAATAGAACGTCTATGTTAATTTGAAATAGAGCGTTTGTATTTTTTCAGAAACAGAACATTTATGTTATTTTGAAACAAAACGTCTGTGTTTTTAGAAACAAAGCGTCTATTTTTTTTTCCAGAAACATAGCACTTTTGTTATTTAAAACAGAGCGCTTCTGTTATTTTTTAAACAGAACGCCTATGTTTTCAGAAACAGAACGACATGTTTAAACGAAATAAGGTGATAGGTTTAAACGAAAAAGGATGACAATTAAAAATTAAAACAAGCAAACAAAAATTGAGAAAAAGATACCCAAATAATAACACCATGAATCGTAAATAAAATGATGCTCAATAAAATAAAAATTTTCGATATGACATTTTGTCGAACAATTTGTGTGCATACATTCTTACGTCCGTTGCAATAGATACAATTACAGACATATATCAAAACCTTCATCAAATAAGCATCAAAACCACTAAATATAATGAAACGATCCATATTTTGTTTAAAGTGACACCAACTTTCACTCTACGAAAACAACAATCAACACATATCATTGAAAATTCTTCTCACTATCATCAATTTTTCACACAAACATCCATGAGGTTTACATACATACATCAATGCCATCAAACTCAAAAACATTGGCATCATCTACATTATGTGACTCAAGAACACACTGCCACATATCTTTCCCCGGTTGGTTACAGAATCCACAACACAACTGTCGACGATCTCCCTGACGTACTCTTTATCGATCTATCTCCTCTTTCTCCTCCATTGTTCCCTGCCGTCTTCAATGCCGGTAACGACGATTGCACAAAACCACTAGCGACGTCTCAATCGTCGTCATGAAAGACAGATTTGGAACCAAACGGTTGACCATAGTACTGTACCATGTTAATCAAATCCAAAAACTCAATCGATCGAGTCGATTCAATGAAGGCCATAACGATGATGATCACGATGATGATTGATAACGTTTGAAACTATATGTTTCGAGAATTAAAATCGCGTATGAATACATTTGAGAATTTTTTTAGAAAATTATACTATTGGGTCATTTTTTGTTTTAACTATGGTAAAAATATTTTTCATTTAAAAAAAAAACTACAAAATACAGAAAAGGCAATATAATCAAATTGACAAAGACCCATGATGAATTACAACTCCTAATAATGACATCCATTCAGACTAATTACAATTTCAATCAGCTTTCCTTTTTTTTTTTTTTTTTTTGTCAGAAATGACTACTACTCATACAGTTCTACCTTTGCTTGAACGGGTTCGATCCCCATGTAAACTTAAACCCTTCCATCATGTATAACCGGCCTTCTCTTCAAGTCCTTGTTTGTTGAAGCGCGAAATGGACATTTGAACGAGCTCACCTTTACTTGCTTGCCATGGTGAAAACAATGTCACAACGAATGTGTACAGGAATGATAACGTTAAGCAGGATCCTCTGAGATATCCCAACAGAAGGAACTATTTCGAGAGTCACAGGAAAGACTTCCTTGGTTATTCTTCTCTTTGTGCAGCATCTGCAGAAGCAGATCGGGATTGAACAACATACTGGCGCTGGAACTCCTTTAGCTTTTCCAACAACTCATGAAAGGTTGGCCGAGACTGTGGTTCACTGATTTTCCAAATGAAACAACCGAATATTAGTAACCTTACCAAGAGGTCACAAGCTTTCACAGAGAAGACCTTTCTGTCACCGGACCACTAATGCTGTTTAAACCAAGTACTGACTGTAACAAGAGATCGCATCCTAAATGGAAAAAAGAGATAAATCAATAGATAGGCAACAAGGTGTCTAGGTCTTTGATGAAGACAAGATCGGAAGGCGTATCAGTGCATCTAATGTCATAAGATTTTTTAAGTTTGAATGTATGACAGTTTGTAGGTAGCCTGATCTTACCTGTAATGCAATGCCATCAGGTTGTGGCAGTGGAAACACGAAAAAGCATGGACTGTATAACTACTGCTTCGTTCTTATTTTTCTCGTATGTGCAACGTAAGCATAGCTCGACAGGGCGAAAACTGCGAGTTGCACTAACATAGAAAAACTTCAACAACTACATAGTGGTAACTCTTCATAATAGTGGATAGACTCCCATGTTTGTTTTTATTCTTTAGATTCACGTTTACTAAGTCTGAGCACATGGAAATGGTTGTGGTACAAACTTTGATACAGAATTAATTCTTTCTTTCGGGCCCAAAAATCAAGATCAATGAGGTTTTTTTCCAATTGATGAGAAGGAAAAGGGAAAGGAAGACAAAGCAAAGATAACGCCGTAGAGGAGGAAAATAATGGGCAACAGATGAAAACAGTGTGTTAGTACCTGAGCCAGCAGCTCTCAATAATGGCAGCCCACCTTGGATCAATATCCTTTGGCAAATCTAATCTCTGGTTCATGAACCCGACTGCTCCAATCACCTGAATACATCAAAATGCGGAAACTTTGCTGTTGCATTCATAAAATACAAAAACGCAAACTAGACAGATATCATCTATGCCGTTAATCTGTGTTCAGTGGAATCATTAAATGAGCCACAGCATAACTCTCTTTGTGCTCATGTGCTCCTTTTTTTTTTTTTTTTTTTATGGAATATCACGCAGTTAAAGCATTCCGTCTCTCGCCACAGCCTCATAGTTGATCCAAAGGGCTATTAAGATATGTCCTGCTTTTCTTTAACAATCTTCCATCATCTTCTTCAAAATCAGCACAACTCCAATTAGTCCATGCATCTCTATTATACTCGTATTTTCTTAAAGCCCCTCTTTTCATTCATCTACAAGTTTTCACTTCTGTAACCCATTATCCAAGGTATCAGTGTGGTAGCATAGACTGCATAGTCTTTTCCACCGTCCAAGAGTTCAAAACTCCTTATATTGGTCTACTAGCCCTTTACATAACTTTCCTTTTTAAGTGTATCCTTTTGGCCCGTGAAGTCATTGACATCCTCCTCCAGTTGTTCATCTGATCCCTCATTGATCTTATAAATAACATCCTCGTCGATAATAACATTTTCTTCCTTACAACTCAAATCTTGTGCTTGCCGATACAAAATGAATCTGAATTACCTAACTATTCAAAGCACAACTAAGGAATCATCTCTTCCTTATAAACACACAGCATAAATGATAAAATGAACTCTGGCTTTTCAAACCAACAAAATTGATGCTGAGGTCAAGGACAAGGCTGCCTTTTTATTTACCTCTCGCATGTAGCCTCTGCTTCAACCCCGCATTTTATAAACTTTTTCAGGACCCATTAATGCAATGACTGAGGGTCACTTTCTTTTTTTTTCTTTTTGTGATACGAACCAAACCCATCGAAAAGCCAGTGAAAACCATACCTGCATTGGATTTAGATTTTCCCAAGGAATTTTCTGAGTCACAAGTTCCCACAGTATTACTCCGAAGCTGTATATATCAGATCTGAAATTCCACATTACATAGTAAGAATCTCCAGTAACCTTGAGAATCATATGTGGAATATCAAGTGTACAACACGAACAGATCTCTTTGGAGGGGAAAACAAATAGAAAAAATAGCTATAAAATGTAAATGAGTAAGAGTTAGACATACTTTTCATCAGATGGTTCATTTCGGAGGACCTCCGGAGCCATCCATTGAGCCTAGAAAGGAAAAACAAGCAAATTAGCACTACAGGATGAAAAACACTAGATTTTATTAGATAGTAAGTACAATGAAGCAAGGCAATGGATGGAAACTGCACTACCGTGCCTTTGGCAGTTTTTGTAGTAAGGTAAGTTTCATGCTTAATACGTGACAGCCCAAAATCAGCAACCTACCAAATAATCCAAAGAAGAACAATGATTAGAAATCTAGACTGAACGAGAAAATACATAATAGATTGAAGCATAAAAGTTGCCCAGAGACCACATAGGACGCACAGGAAATTATTGGTACACAAAACAAACCTTAACAGTCCAGTTCTTATCCACAAGAAGATTTGAAGACTTCAGGTCGCGATGAATAATAGGTGGGTTGCAATGGTGAAGATAGTTCATGCCCCTAGCCTGCAGGGCAACCAGCAAGTGGACAATTAGCAATTGTACAGCATTCCGACAAGTAGGCCTCAACGCTAATTCAATATTGAATTACACACAACATCCAACGCCATGTGGATTCGGCGCTTCCAGTCCAATTTAGATGTGCTTCTTTGCAACAAACGAAACAAGCTGCCACTGAGAGAAATCCAAAAACTCAAGGTTCAGATGAGAAACAGGTAGCTGAATATACCAAATGTTGGCATACAAGAACCATGCTATATATCATATTTAAAAAAATAAGAAGGTTTAGTTGAGAAATAACCGTGGAAGAAACTCGGTCACGATACAGAGGTGCTCAGCCGAAGTTACTGCTCCCATAAACAATAGGATATTGGGATGTCGAAGTCGCTTCATGACAGACACCTTAAGAAAAGGTAACAAATTAGCAAAAGGAAAAATAACTACCAAGCATAGTAGAGGTAAAAGCACAAACTACTAAGCTCCAAAATGTAATTTCATTCGCGAAAAGCTTTTGAGACCCTTTCCAACGCACATGAGAGTTCTGATGATAAATGCACCTCTTGTTTGAAAGAGAGGAGAGCATCTTCTGTATATTCTAGCTTGGTGAAAACTTTGACAGCGACATCCTGCAGAAGCAATTGAAAATGATGGAATGTGAATGAGAAAGAGATTCGCCACATAGGTGAGGAAATATCCAGTGGTAAAGCAAAAGAAGTAAAGATCATACCGATCCATGCCACAAGCCATGGTATACGGTTCCACAAGAACCTGCAGGAAAATGCACATATGATGGGAAAACATAAAATGAAAAAACATCAGCTTGTCACAAAAACCAAATAGATACTTAATCGCATGACATTAAAGAAAGAAACTCCAGGATGCAGCAAGAATCTCAACAAGGGAGTCTCCATGATTTAAAACTCCTGATAAATGGGTTTCAATGGGTTCTTAAAAGAAAAAAAAAGATAAGAATCACAGGTTGATCCTTTAACATCCGTACAAAAGCAGCCAGCCAGTGAAATCGATTGACCCAACTGTGTGCAAATTATTAATGACTGCTGGTATCCATCATACAAAAATTTTATTCCCCTCTTCCCCCATCATACAAAGACAGACAATGCTATGTTATGCAGCTTGATCAGGACATTGGAGGTTAGATGCATCAAATCGATAACCGTCGTGCCCCTCCTAGAATGCAAAAACGTTCTGATGGAGCATCAAAACCATGAGCTGCTGCTTTTTATGCAACCTGAGTAATCCGTTATCCTACATTAATAAATAAATAGCGAGTCATATCCATGTGAAAGAAACTATACCTTGACCGATATGTTCCCCAAGTTTCAGATCCTCCCATCTTATTTCATAATCCGAGGAATCATCTTCTGCATCTGCAGTATTCAAGGCACTACTGCTTGTACTTCCACCACTACTAACGCTACTCGTAGTGTTCACATTGTTGGATGACCATGTTCCCGATGCCTCAGTTGGATCTGTACGATGCCAATCACCAGCCTGGTTTTCTTCTTTTACCGTAGAATCAGAGTGGTCACCGTCCTGATCGCCATGCAATGACGGCCATGGAGATGTACCGTTCTTAGCTTCCGGCACATCTCTCTCATTACCTTTCCATGGCCATGGTATGGACTTTTTGCCAATCAAAGCCTCCGCCTTGGAGGAAATAATCTTTTGTATTATATTTTTCCCGTCAGGTTCATCCCTGGATTCTCTGTAAGTTTTTCCAGGATCTGTGGCTGGCTGAGAAAGTAAACCTTGATGGGATGATCTGGGATCTCCTCTCGGCGTACTAGCTCCACTGGAATCGGCTTCCTCTTTGGTATCAGGGACAAAGGCATCTAGAGTACCCGGATCCGACAGGTGACTGCCCTCACTCCCGGCTTCATTATCCACTCTCTTCTCTCCACTCTTTATCTTAGAAAGAACTCTGTTGCTCACATTAGAAGCCTGGTTGAGAAGTCGTAAAAATGTCATTAATGTTCACCAATCAGATATCAGATACATTTATGAAAAGGAAATGGTTAGTGGACTAACCAAGTTTGTTAATTTTGAAGCAATCGCAGTGGGCAAAGCCTGATCAGAATCAAGACCTAGTTTAGCTGCAACAGTATTTTTTGGCCTACTAGAACCTAAATCTGTATCTAAGATCTTCATATCTTCAATAGTCATCTTTATTTCCTGAAATGGTCTAGAATCACTTGACACGATGATTATCCCAATCAAAGAACCATCATCATCATAAAAAGGAGTGTCAGTTGCTATAACTAGGAACCTCTTCCCCAACTTATTGCGAACTGGAAATTGCCCTGTCCATTTTTCTCCTCTCATCACATGCTCGATGATATGATCCGCTACTGCATAGTCATGTACATCAAGTATGAGATCGTACACATCTCTACCCAAAGCTTCCGCAGCAGAATAACCATAAAGGTGTTCAGCAGCGCGATTCCTGCAAATTTAAATTAGAACAACTTACGATTAGAGAGCATGTGTTTTCCTTTCACAAATTACTCTTGTGTTCAACAGATTTTTCTTTGACATAATTTAGACTAATTTTAGACCATGAAACATAACGATAATCTAAATAAGGGTGATGTCATCCTTGTGTAGTAGGATTTAGCCTGTCTCAAGATAATCCTAATCGCAGAAGTCATTGTTTTCTATAAATCAGTAAAAAGTATGGGCATTTGTAATTTTGCAACTGCTCAAGAATCAAATAAAGAGAAGGCACAAAAATGAGCCAGGAAACGAAGGATGAGAGATGAAAGAACATAAGAGTTGAAGAAAGTAAGTATCAGGAACATGAATGCATTTAGTTCAGTGATGAGTTCTTAAATCCTACACGCACTGTGGCACAAGTTCGATTAGCTCCAGCATTTCATCATAAGGGTCAAAATTACAGTCCTACATTGGGTCTATTTACTCAATCCATTATGTATCGAGAAGAGATCCTAGCTAAAGACAAGAACCTCAATTTCAATTCATCTAGCAAAAGCATGTTCATCATGTACAAAGCTACAAGTCAGCAACGTCATGATAATCGTCAAAAGACAAACAGCAGCAGAGAATCATAAAAATCTGAACATACACATAATCCACACCAATGGATCATCAAATTGTCTGAACACCCAAATAGCCAACACAGCAAGATCAAAGTCATCAAACAACGAATTACCAGTAAAGTACCCGTCGATCCACATCGAGTATATGAACCGATTGCCCCATCGACTGCAATATATTCAAGTACTGTCTATCACTCAATTCCACACCTTTCTTCACAATTCCACCACCAACACCACCATCCCTCGAACTGTCACCGCCCCGCCCCTCCCGCTTCAGCGGCGAGGACCCAGAATCCAACTTCAACCTCTCACCACTCCGCCGCGGCTTCTGCTTCTGCTGCTGCTGCCCAAACCTAGACCGCTGAGGCGACACTGAATGGGACCTTTGCCGAGCACCATTCCCCAATCTCCTTGTCACAGAACCTGAAACTTTCAGCTTAGACATCTCATCTCTCAACTGAGCATGACCCGCTTCGAGTTCCTGCACCATCCTCATCACCTCCTCCGGCGCCGGTGTCGCCACCGACGATTCCATCAGCGCAATTCTCACAAACCCAGCAAAAAAATCACGATTTGAAAGCTACCCAGTTCACGAATCTGACCCAATTCAATAACCCATGTCGCAGAATTCAACGATTTTGAGAGGCTGATATGAAACCAAAATCTACATCTACATCGCTTTTGCAACAAGAATTTGAAAAAGGGGAAGAGAGAAAAAAAAAAGATTATTGCTTTCTGGGATTTGTTTTCTCCTTTTGATTCTGCTCCAGTTTGTGGCTTTGAATTGAATCAGAAAAATTGAGATTGAAATTTGGGGAAGAAAAATCTTCCATGGCAACATCAAAAGGATTGATAATTTTTGTGCAAGTTGCAGAGAAGAGTGGTGGTGTTGCTTCAAAGTTGAAACTTTTTTTTAACCCAAAAAAATGGAAATGACCACGCGGGCATGTGGCGCGTGATGGAAACGGGCGAATGGTGAAGCGAGTCAGAGAGCGTGGAAAGGGATGCGCGTGGGAAGGGGTTGAAGGTTTTGGGGGAAATTATTTTTGTTTTTTGTGTTTGTTGCTTTTTGTACGTTGAAAAAATGAGAGTTGTAATTGGTTGCTGTGAAGCGAAGGATAGCGTTGGAGTTGGAGTTTAGCTTTTGCTTTTGCGTTTGGGTTTGGGTTTGGGTTTGGGTTTTGTTGTTGTTTGTGAAGAAGCCATTTGGTAACCGTGCCGGCAAACTCATCTCGCCGGCTAAAAGCAATTCAGCATTTTGTGACAATTCTTGTTTGATCAGTGAGCTATTTCGGTTTTTTTTTGGAAAGACTATTTCGGTTTTTTTCAAGGGTGAAAAGGTTCTGAAAGTGAAAGATTTTTGCTCTTGTTTGGTATATTAGCCTGGAACGGAAATTGACACAAAATAAAATGCTAAGAGCACCCACAATTATGTCATTTTAGAGTGTTTCAAACCTGCAATTTTTTTTTTATGGATTGTGAATTGCTTTAGGTGATTAAAATGGTGGAAAAAAATCACCACCAAATATGGAAAGCCTCTGCTTCACTCTCACCTGCACCAGGTCATGGTTGAGGACCTCAACGAATTCAATAACAATCTTTTGTCTTTTTGCTTATCTTTATCAAACTCGAGAGGGTTTCATTGTGCATTTGGATATGAAAAACAAATTGAGAGCCTCCAAAAATACAAGGGGACTCAACTTTTTGAGGTTTGAGAAAGAACACCATTATATATGCTCTCACTCCATTCATTTGTAGTGATTTTTTTTAATTGAGTTGTTATTGCAGTAATTCAATTAAAAAATAAGCGTACTGAAGTATTGGATCCAACATTCAAGATTTCAAGCTTGTGATTATCTAATTATAAATATGTCAAGATTTCAAGATATACACAGGCTTAACAATAGAAAGATTATTTTTTAAAACCCTCACAAACAACTCCAATACGTCTGAAAACCAAATAAAACCACATACAAATAAATCAATCATACAAATAATAAGATGACCAAAATATAAAAATAAGGGAAAAAATAAAATGAAATAAAATTGAAAATAACAATATATTGAAAATCTAATTAATCCAATCATAAGATAGCAACCAATTCTAATACTATCCGATAATCTTAATCCTATCATACCAAACGTTCTTAATTGTTGAGGTGTAACTGACTGAGTTAAGGTGTAATTGTTGAGTTTATGGCATTATTCTGATATCATTTGTTGAGTTGAGAACTTTACTCTGATATCACTTGTTGAGTTTAAAATGATGTGAGAGTGATCGGACCAACACAGTTTATTGATATGTGGAGAGACCATAACACTCACATCTCTAAACTTTACAACTCAATAAAAACTGTACATATTTTGTGGACACAACACTCTTACACTTATGGCACACTCATTTGACTTTTCTTGGATGATCTTACAACAGTGACATATCCCATATTTATAATATCAACCTATTCTAATTAATGGACGATAAGTATTACAATGATCCAACGGTTAGAAAAAACTCAATAGAGTTTTTTAAGAATAATCCTACAAATATTCCCCTAGATATTTTAATGAAACATTCTAGAAAAAATTCTAACACCTACTTTTATAAAAATCTACACAAAATATCAATTTACGATTTTCATAACAGCACACTACGTCTTTAAAGGACTTTGAATATTAAGTTATGATATGTAAATGTGTTACGTTTAAATTTCAAGATTTAAGTGTTATTAAGCGCATGAATGTAAGCTATATTTTCCTGTTTCATGAAAATTATAACATTTATTTTTTTTCAATCTCTTATAAAATTACAATAGTTTTTGATTTGATAAAAAATAATATTGAATTAGATATAATATATTCAATAAGTCATCTTATTATCATTATAATAAAATATATTTTTAATATTATTAAATTTAAATTCAACGTACATAACCTTTCGACTAGGATAAAAGTATTATGTTGTACGGAATAATTTTAGCCGCAGGCCAGCAGAGTGTAACATACGGTCATACCTCATCATTTTCCCGCCTTTCCTTCTTTCACAATCAAAAAGCAAAACATTTGATTTCCCACTCTCTCATCAAAATTAGGGTTTTGAAACTCCCAAATCCCCAAATTTCCATGGTTCATGCCGAAATCAACAAACCCTCGATGACATCATCCATGGAAATCGACGATCCCCAACTTTTACCTGAATCCGAAGATCAGTTCATCAAATTCATCGACTGCGCATCCTCGATTCTCTCCCCGGACGACGGCGACATTGGTGGCGGAGACGGTGAGGAGAGAGGAAGGGACGGAGGGCCTGGATGGAGCTGGATCGCGTCTCGTGTTCTCAGGACCTGCATTTCGTATTCCAGCGGCGTCACGTCCGCCATCTTGCTCTCCGATCTCTCCAAGGTCAAATTACCTTTGCTAAGTAGGAATGCTAGCGACACACTTGTGTGACGTCTCTTGGGAATGCTAAGTAGGAACTAGTGATTGTACAAAAGTGACTGGAAGAGTGTTTTTTAAAATCTGCTTGTATTGAGATTGGAAATTTGAGTGTGCAGGCGTGGGATGAGCAGTGGAGGACGTGTGCGCCAAGGAAGATGCCGGAGTGTATTAGTCAGATGAAGAAGAAGCATAGGAGAGGGAGGCTGGCGAATACTGTTACTGTGGACATGATTTATGAGAAGAATTTTTTGTCCTTGAATAGCGTTTTGGAAACTGTGGTTGTTGATGTTTTTGTGCTTCCAGGTACTGAGTTTTGACGTTGAACTCTGAAACTTATGTTGAAATGTATTTAGTGATGCATAGGTTCTAGTGCTTAATCATAGGAGTATGATTTACGAAACAAGACATTATTGCGAGAGTATGATAGGTTAATCCGATCCTATGTAATTCAATGCTGGATTATGATATGCTTGATCATCACCTGGGCTTTTCTTTATTGCCTGCAGATTATCATTTTCTTTTTGTTGTGAAATCATTGGTGTACTTTAGTCTTTCATTCCTTGCAGGCACTAATATCTACATGCTGAAGTTGGGGGATTATTGGAGCTCTAACACCATCGATCTTTATCTTCACAGAAGGTTATAATCTTGTCTAATAGAACATTTTAATTTCTTCTAGACCAGTAAATTTTATAGATAGCCACAAATACATTTTTCCCTTTATGGATAATGATTTTGTGGTAATTGGGCACTTTCCTATTTGTTGTGATTGCAATAAACATTTCTACTCAGATATATCCCTGCAGCCCAAGTCTCCAAGTAGGAGGTGTACTACCCCAAAAGCTTCAATTGATAGGGCAAGAAACCTCTCAAACTTAAAAACCATACCCCACTATTTCATGAAACCCATGTGCATTTCCGCACATCGTAATTTGTAGCATATCCACATGTAGTAAACATGAAAGAACAGAACATATCCACTTGTAGGATATCTCCTTTAGATCCATTTTCTATTGGTCATACATAGCATTTTGTTTATATGTTTTTTTCACAGATATTATGATCTGGTATCTACCGCCAGTGGAATTTTGAAAAAAGGAAGGGAAGTGTTCTTAACAGGGTGCTACCTCCGAACAGCTAACGACGGATTTGGTCATCCACGACTTCTTCCTACGGAATATTTGGTGATTCTGCTGGATGAGGTAAGAAGGCATACTTCATCTATCTTTCATCAATTTTATTTACTGAAGACATTGGACCAGTTTACTTTTATTTGCATACAATCCTTCCAAAAAATATATAAAGGGACATTCTCCTTAGTTAACCCTTTCTTAGCACATCTTTCCTACACGTGCAAGATTAAAATGAAATCTAGCTTTGGACAAGCCGTTTGTTCTCTCTATTTAGCTAGCTCCAGGTTTCATTTTGCAGGATCAAGATGATGATGCCATGCTGATAGGTGCTCAATTTTGTTCCGATTCTTTTTCTAGCATCTCTTTGGAAGCTGCCAACAGAGGAGTATCTTATTCATTGTATGCTAGGTAAAACAGCTCCTATCTCTTCTCTCAGTGGATCTATGGTGCATTGATTTCCTCAATTTTCTGAACATTTTGGCCTATGCCAACAACTTAAAAAAAATATGAATTTGCTAGGATCATTTCTGACAAGTATTTGTATTACTATTTCAGCCTAGAATAATGTTATGTCATAATAAAAAATTTTAAGTTTCAAGGACATCCCTTAAATGAAAACAACTGAACTATCCCAATGTCAAATGCTCTCACTTAAAGTGAGATTCAAGAGAGGAAGATGTAAGTCTTCCCTTGTAAACCATGAAATTATTCCAGACAACACTTGAACCTATGATCAAGACCTCCTTCATTAAACAATAGATGAGCTCATATAGAAGTCAAGCATACTTTTACGATTTATTGTCTGCAGGATTAGAGCAAGTGATGAAACAACAACTCAACTCAACTTACCCAATGCAACAGGTCCCGATTAGAGCAAGTGATTAAACAGATCTGAGATTTTACTTTCTTTTTTCTGGTGGAACACAATTATCTAATCCATCTTTGTATCTTGTTTATTCAAGATGCACATTTTCTTCTCCCTTATCACACGGATTCGTTATTCGTGAAGCTGAGCGCTTGCTTTATGCAACCTTGGCATGAAAATTTTGCTTATGACGTTATTGCCATGTGCTGGGTTGATTCTCAAAATATGGTTTCCCTTCTCATCATGATATGTAAAGAATCCTTGGAATTTACCTTGTTGCTAGATCCTTATATTGTCTACAGGATTGCCTCTATAGGGCCTCTAGAAACTCTGAAGCAGCTTGGTGGGATACAGAGGAAACAAATAAGCCTCATCGACGGTGACGAAATGGAATTAAAGTTTCTTCTCTGGGGCGAGCAAGTTGTTCTGGCGAATCTTTTTAGGTGAATTTGCTACTCACTCCATCCCCCATTATTTGCAACGCTTTCCTATTTAGGTTGTCTGAAAGTATCTATAATGTTTTCTCTTTTGATAATCTTTTCACATAAAAAATTGCAAATCTATCTAATCTGCTACAGTACATTTCACTATTTTCTCTCATAACTGTTACAGTAAATCCCACTATCACTTTTAAATATATTCATGCTTCATTATTTTTCATAAAAATTCAACACATGTAAATTATCGTGTCGGGTGAATGTGTTGTATTTAAATCGGGACAGAGGGAGTAGTTTGTTTCTTGTGTCTAATTTTTAGAATATCCTTCTTGTTTACTTATGGCGCTACCTTTGCTCAGTGTCAGAAGTACGCTTGCAATCGATAGACCATTCATTGCCAGTACTACTGAAACAGCAGTTGAAACCTGTGCGGAAGTATGTCTTGAATATGGCAGTGCTACTCAATTGTATTTGGTCCCTTTCATTCAGCAGGAGGAGCAAGTAAGTTATGTTCTAATGATTTAGCATACAGTGGTTGTGTTCAAGGTCTAATGTTAATTTTCATGTCTCAGTTCTGTGTATCATTGTCACAAGGTCGATTTCAAGGATCAAGGATAGCAGCTTGTTTAGATCCAACTCAAGGTCCTAAGCTCTCTCAAGTGAAATTGCCCTGTGACTCTCAGGGCTCTGTTGATTTCAGTAATTATCCATTTCGGGTGAGGCTTTGGTCACTCATAAGGGAATTGCATGTTGATCCATTCCATTCAACAATCAACTTATGTTAATTTGCTTGCGTTTTGCGTTGATGTAATGCTGATGTCGTGTTTATGCATGCCATATATTATATGCTGGAAATGGACTATTCTGTAGATTGATGGGGGTAATATTTTTATATGTTGACCATTGACACCTCTGGTGTACTTTTTTTTTATTTCTTTTATTTTCATTTTTTATTTTTAATTTACCTCTGTTGTGGGATTTCAGTGTTGCTTTTTTTTTTTTCTTTTTTCTTTTTGTTTTCTTATCATCGGGAAAAGCTCTGGGACTGAGGTGTACTACTAATAGGTTGTACTCTCGAGTCTCGTGTAGCGACACAAGCAGAAAGTTGCTTGTCATATATGTTTCCTTTGTATTTATGTTCTCCCTAGTCCTTATGATGGTTGATAATTTCACGCCAGAGTATCTTACTTGCTCGGAGTCTTGCTGCAGTCTTTCATAATCGATCTACATGGTAAGATGACCGGCATCAGCCTCTATGCTGTTGTTACAGACATATTCAGAGAAACAGATTCTGTCAAAAGTACCTTCCGCTTGAGGATTCAGGATGCAACTGGAACAATTTGGGCCGAGCTACGCTTTGCTGAATCTTGGTAGATGTTTGATGACATGTGAAAATCCCATATGTTGAAAAGTTCAAGGCTTGTCTATTTGGCACTGACTGTTAATTGTTTGATAGGTCGCTGGGACGAGTAGGCCTCGGCCACATAGCATACATATCCGGTTTAACTTGCGCTACTGAAGCTGATGAACGGTTTGTACATTTATCTTGTCTTGGCTTTCAGACATCTCACCGTTGCTTTAAACAAGTCTGGAGCGTTATAGTTTCTAAAATCCTCGTTTATTCAATACAGAACAAAAGCTTTTTGGTCCGAAAATGATGCTGGAGCTGCTTTTGTCAATGTTAGTTCCTTGCCTGCGATGCTGAACTCCTCTTGCCTCAATAAGCTATGCGCCCTGGCCGATCTCTCAAGTTCAATAAGAAGTACACATGTATGACTTTAACTTTGTATCTTACTCTTTGATGCTTAATCCTCATTCGATATTACCCTGCTGCTGTGTGCTTTTATTTTCGTTCTACTACTTGAACTATTATGCGCAACCATTTGTTTGAAAACATTGTAATATTGTATATGATAATAACTTAAGCGGCTAATTTCTTCTGGTATGCGGTGCAGCCTTCTTTTAGTCTCACATAGCAGGCTATCCATATGTCGGCTTGCCTAACCTTCAGCATATGTTTGCTCGCCTTAGACTTTAATTAGAGTACGAGTATTCTTCTATAGCATGTTACATCTATGTATCAGCCTGTCTTGTGGTAGCTAGAATCACAGAGTTGGCCCACCGCTCACCACTTGCATAGCCGTCTATGATGAGCAAAATTTGGATAGCTTAATGCAGTTTACATATTGGGTTGCATTTGGTTGATTCAAAACATGATGTGTATTCAACACAGATAAATCTTTCATCAACAGTATCTTTTTTGACAACACCACCTCATGCCGTGGCCTTATGCATCTCACATTCGTAGTCACATCATGGAAGTCCTTTTTATATTGGTTGGTACTTGGTATGCAATTTCTGATTGTTCTGCTTGTTCTTTGTCTGATGAAAGTCTGAATCCTGTTTTAGAGCATAACATTTGACATAAAGCAAGGTTCATGCATCGTTGCTATCTTTTTGAGCAGATCTGTAAAGTTTGGCTTGACCAAAGTGAACGATGGCATGTCAACACAAGATTAGCCCATGCTTCTTGTGGTCACTTTACAACTACATTGCCATCTGGATTGACGGAGTGTCTGTTCTGCCGCTGTGACTGTGGAACCGATGTCAAGCGGGCTTTTCATTTGAGAGTAACCATAGCTGATGAGAGTGCCAAATTTTCTGCATGGTGTACGGGTCAAACTGCTAGTGAACTGCTTCAGATATCTCCTGATGAATTCTGTGAATTGCCTGAGGTAATTCCTGACCTGCACAATTTCCTTCTATATAGCTTAACTCACACATCTCTCCCTTGGTTAAATTGTTTGAGGTTGTGAACTGAAACTCCTTGCCAATTTTGCATGAGTTTCGTATGCATATTGTGATTTGTGATTGTGACTATTCCTTGTTACGTGTGACTACTTGTTGGGATTCTCAGTCTGCTGATCTTTTTTAGTGGTCGTGTGGTATTTTATGTGCTGATTTCAGGAAGAACAGGTGATGTACCCGTCCTCACTCGAGAATGAGAGATACATGATCGCGATAGTAAGTTGCAACTTCCAAGGTACCAGACTCAGGGAAGACGATCTCCCATGGGAGATTACACGTGCACTCAAATTGTGATACAAATGCAAATTGTGCTGCTGCAGATCTGGTAACCTAAATAGTCCTTTTGGGGTGGCCAGTTAGAATTGTGTAACATTTGTACTGAAGATCTGTAGGCGGGAAACTCATTTATTGGTATGGAAAACAAAGAATATGAGAAATATGAATGGGTCTGAGACAGACCTAATTTTGTGTAAAGTGAATACTTGAACAACATTGGAAACACCTTTTTTGGGAAACTCATGTGTATAATCCAAGAAGCAAGTACTTTAAACAGAACTATGTCATGTGATATCGTGATGTTGATTTTGTCAATTGATTGTTTGTGATGTCAGTTTGAATGATCGTTTTAAGTTGCAGTGTATTAGTTGTGATGAAGATTATAGTTTTCCACCGTTAACATCATGAGAACATGTGAAAAAACGGAAAGTTATACTTGGGACAACATACAATTGCTCAAACTTAAGCCGTGCTATCCCCGATAGTGTACACCTTTTAGATCGGACGTTTTTGGATAAATACTGGACATATACAATAAATCAATCTTAACTTTACAGCTTGAATTGGTTTTGAGAAACGAGGAATAAATTAATAACTGAACGGGAAAGGAAATATAAATTTCCATAGCTTACATCTTGCCAATTGCTATCTTAGTATTTCTTACAAGCGAATTGCTATCTTAGTTAATCCCTGGGTATCAATTAAAGCAAGTTGATCATATGGTGATCTTATGTCTCAAATATCCCAAAAATGGAAACATCCAAAGTGTAATCAATATTGTAAAAATTGAAACAAAATATACAAAAGAGGAAAGAATGGATCTATCTAGGGACTGCAATGCAACACAGATTAGTATAAATAGAATCATCTGCTTGCAAAAATAAAAAATAAAAAAATTACATCGCTTGACAAGCAAATAGTAAAACTACTTGGTAGAGGACTCAGTCGTCGTAGTTGAAGATGGCCAAGCTTTCGCTCTTTCGTACCTTCTTCATCATTGCGATATTGGGTATGTATCGTTTTCATTCTAAATAAAAAGTAGCCAGCATCTGTTAGACTCGATTCGTGTTTCACTTGTAGTATATGTTGTGTTACCTCGCAATATAACCGAAGAGCATGAAGTAAACTATATGAGTATTTATTTTAGTATTGAAAGAGCTCATCGTTTAAAAACGACCGCTTGGACCATGTAAACTATAGAGTATGATTGAGGATTTTTTACAGTTGTGTTTAACATGTGGCCTTTTTGTATGGTTAACTTCTATTGATACAGCAAACAAAAACCACTGAATTAATCAAACTTTTGGCAATGCGTGTGCAGCGATGGCAATGGGGGCTGAGACGGATGCTGTCGCGAGATGCTTAGAAGTATTGGATCAAAATGGCTGCCAGCTCGAGAAGTGTCGTCAAGAATGTTATCAGAAGTACAACGGGAACGGCGTCTGTATGAATGTCAAAGAAGAGACTTATCGCTGCGCTTGTTTCTATGATTGCAAGATCTAAGTTAGTTTATAGGCCATTACTGTCATCCTAAAATATCTATCAAATTGAAAGAAAAATTTTACAAGATAGTTATTCGACCAGCGATGTTATATGGGTCAGAATGTTGGACAATTAAATATCAACATGTATAAAAAATGAGCGTAAAAAATGTTAAGGTGGATGTGTGGACATACAAGAATAGATAAGATACGAAATGAAGTTATCAGATGCACGACTAAAGATGACATGGTTATGTGAAACGTAAACCAGTCACAATTTCTGTTAGAAGATGTGAATATTGGGAGTTAACACATGTCAAGAGATGACGAGAAAGACCTAACAAGACCAGATTGGAATGACGCCGTCGTATTCATATAACCGATCTCATTTAAGGGATAAAGACTTGATTTGATGAGATAAAAAACTTGATTTATTGTTGTTGTTTGTACTATCATTCCGTCTACAACAATTAGTATTTATGTTCCAGAAGTCTCTCTTCTAAATCTTAATGAATTGTTATCAGTATTATCTTTACCACTCATGCTTCTACGGTTCTATCGTACATGTTATAGACAAAGAAAAGCAATCGGAAATTCTTTCATGACACTAATATCATCGAATGCATATAGCCAACTCGCATCATAGACAGATCGTACATCATCATAGAAGCCAAAGCAACTTTGCTTTTATACACAGTTTTACTCGAGAATTTCTTCGCAGAAGCATCTCACTTATGCGGATATGGATGTGCATTATATTACATACATATCGTCATAAGAGCTAAAATAAGCAGCATATCTAAATATCTTGAATCTTCATCCGCTGCTGCATACCTATGATTCATCCAACAGAAATGCACCGTGTCCACTAGCCTTCAAGAACTTCTTCAGCAAAAGAAACACGATGGCTATCGTGAGCCCGACAGCTGCCCAAGTGAATAACCGGTCATCAGCAGGTTTTCGAACCACAGCTGCTCGGATCGGGACTGGCTGTTGCACAGGATACCTGTTAGGGGCTAGTCGAGGCTCTGGTGATGCCACAGGTGGAGGGCTGACAGCATCGCTCTGATCGACAACTGGTGCCTCCAATTGTACCTGGGCTCGTTCCTCCACGATCTCGTCATCAATGCTTTGGTTTGCAGCCTCCACTGCTCCAGTCTCGGAACTATTAGCAACTTGAGGAGATCCTTGCACCTCTTCTGCTTCTTCTTCCTTAACTGACTGTTCCTCCGGGGCCTTGACAAGGCTTTCAGGAACCGGAGGTGCTTTGCTGAGCATGTAAGCATGAATCTGTACAAGTAATACATCGATGACTTCAGTGGGCTAATTGAAAGGAAATCAGAGAAGGGAAAGAGAGGGGGAAAAACAGGTGGGAAAATGGACCTCGTCAATCAAAGTCTGGCGTTCAGGGGTTCCAAATCTGGGGGCTGCTTCCCGAGATTTAATAGCAAGCAAGCGACGTTCCTCTTTCTTGTAGTCAAGTGAGCCCAATGCCCCATTAGGACTTGTGGGCATGAAAGCAATCAGTGCCACCAATGCAGTCCTCACTGGTACAACAATTGCAAAAAATAATCCAGTCAGCCCCAATACCAGTGATGGAATTAAAATAAAATTAAATAAAATCATGAACCACAGTTATTGTTTAGTTAGCAACCAATATTTAAGATTTAGATCTCGAGTATCATGCTTCAACAATTCCATGAGACTTGGTATCTATCATAAACACGATAACTTACCACTCCAAGATGGCTGCCAATGCTCAGGATGATGATTTGAGATACTCAGGCATATCTTGGTCTGGGTCTCAAAGCGGCCATTAGGCTGAAAGGACGTTGATGATTAGAAACAGCAGTGTTTCCAAAAAAAAATAAAAATTCAAGCTTAACGACTTCAGGAAAAGAATTTCTCAGCAAAGAGTTAGTTACCGTCAACAGCATGAAGGAAGGAGGTTTGAAGGGATACTCGGCTGGTAATTGAATCCTTCCATGATAAATACCACCTTCGAATTCAGTCTCACTGGGTCCCCTGATCGCAAACTGCCACTCAAAAATATTTTCCTGGGACAAAACTTAACACTCCACTCAGTTGCCAAATAAAAATCTCAGTATATTATCAAGCAACTTTAAGAGTCAGCTTCATAGTACTAATCAACAAGTATATCATTCACGACAAAATAATCCACTAGTGAAATCACAATTATATACAAATCTCCATTTCTACATGCTGGTTACGCAAACTGTATGGTACATCTATACTTAACAAAAAATGCTATTCACTCTCTCAAAAAACTTTGTGGAGGTATTCGCCAGAGTCCAGACTATATAAGGTTATCGTACTTGGATATAAATGTACCAAATCCTCATGACTTGGTCATTCAGGAATCAACAAACATTCGGATGAGGTGTACATAGAAAACTATGGTGAAAATAACATTTACAACGAAAGCCAATGAGTAGAGCAAATGTCATCAAGTCAAAAACTGTAGCACACAACCAGAAACCTGTATGTCAAGGTAAAGTGCATCTCATATTTCTGACTTCTTAAAAAAGCACGAAACCAAACAATTGCCTAGCATTCTCCGATTAGAACAGCACCCATCCAATTCCACCGACTCGATTTCGATCGAGGGCAAGAAAAGAGCCTTCTAATTAATCTGCTAAAAATCGGAAGAGACACAAGAACAACAATATTCCTCATAAAATCCAATAGTTCAAAGTCTGACACATTCTCCCCCTTATCAGACCAGTCTTTTGGGATCAGACTATCCACCCGTGACAAAACCCTAACCCAATCCAACCCCAAAAACTCCCAAAACAATCATCCAATAAACAATCACTCTCATCCCCCAAACTCAACCCTACCAAACACCACCACACATTACCACCACCAACAACAACAAATCCACAATCAACACCACGAATCCGATATGACGAATCACAAAATCACAGAGACCACAGATCAAGCGATGAATCGAATCGATATATACCTCGAGGGGGAGGCTCATGAAGTCGTCGGAGGGATTCGACTGCATCTCCTTCACCTCTTGAAGAATCCTCTTCACCGCCGGATTCTTCAGATTATACTTCTCCATCGCCGTCGCCCTCGTCGCCGCCGCTGATCTCCGCCGCGGATCGCCGAGATTTTCTAATTAAATTATTTTTTTTAGAAGACGAATAGAGAGGTGGGGACGGAACAGGGAAGCTGAATGGAAAGTTGGTGAGGGAGTCACGACGAACATTTTCTGCGACGCGGATTTGTTACGTGGTGGATTCTGATTGGCTGTATATGTTTGTTTTGGTTTTATTTTTAGTGAGTTGAAAATTGAAATGAAGATAGTTGTGCTTTGTGACCAGGATCGTGATGGAGGAAATATTACTCCTACCGTATTGAATAATTAGACACATATTTTGAAACCTAAAGCATTTCTTCCTACAACGTTTTACTAAGGAAACAGGCGCCACGTATGTTAAAACGGACGTCACGTATATTAAAACATTGCGTTCGTTTCTGAATAGAACATTACGGAGTATAACGTTTTATTTGTAATTTGTAAAACGTGCACGATCCGAAATGTTTTATTTGTTGTTTTCATTCAGTAATTTTTTTTATTTTTAAATAGTTGTTCTCAAGGTTTGTGCCAATCTGTGTTGTTTACAAAGGATTGGCGACAATGCTCCACCTTGAATCATGACGAGGCCGACGATGCACCAAGTTGCCTTTAGCACCTCTATTTTGCACCTAAAGTGCCACTTTTTCATGTTAAGGTGTGAATGTCTATGCCTCTTCGTCCTATCTTAAACTAGTTACCTCTACCATTTGAGATGCTAATAGCATCCACAACATTTTTATTTTGAAGGTTTTTATTTTTTTGATAATTTTATGTTTTGAAGATTGAGTCATCGAATTAATTGATAATGATCAATTATTTTTACTTTCATATTTGAAGGATCTTTATATAAAACTCTTCTTTATCGGATCATAGTTGAACTTATCAACTACCCATATTCTTCTATATCGGATCATAATTGAGCTTATCAACTATCCATCACCGTTTTTGCTCCACTCTCAAATTTTTATAATTTGTACAGTTAATCTTCAATATATGAAGATGAAAATATAAAAAATCACCAATATGATAAAACATATACGAGATTCTAAAAACCAACTTGAGACCATAGAAAGCTGCTCTCATTCTCAGACTCACGATCACATCTCTATCACTCGATGATACTGATCATAAACTAGTTACAACATCCTCTAACCATTTGTTTAAACTGCAAAGTGATGGTCACACACGTTAGTTAAGTTACAACAGTCACCAGTAACTATTCCTCCGAGTCTTTACCCCTTCAAGTCCTGCTAGGGTTTTGTTAAACCCTAGTACTCGCAGCTCACTGTTGGCAAAATTTCACTCCCAGGGACTGACTGATTCCACGATTTCATCTTCGGCAAACATTCGCCGCCTCTAATACGATGGATGCGAGGAGGAGCAGAAGACACGAAAGTGGTTCAGGTCTGAAATCAGTGTTGAAGTTCTCGAAATCGGATAAAAGAAGGAGAGTGATATCGCGAAGGGAAGACTCAGTTGAAAAGGGATATGGTAGAGGGAGGTTGAGGACCGGTGATGGAGGCGTGAGTCTGTTGCGGGACGAGGCAGATTCGAGTGGTAGGAGGTTGAGAGTGAAGGTGAGGAATGGTGATGGGTTTGGTAGTATGATGCGGGATGAGGCGGACTCGGGGAAGAGGAGATTGAGAGGGAAGTCGAAGAACGGTGATGATTTTGGTAGTATGATGCGGGATGAGGCGGATTCGAGGGGGAAGAGGAGACTCAGAGGGAAGTCGAAGAATGGTGATAAGAATAGGGATATGCTGCAAAATGATATGGATTCGAGGGAGAGAAGATTCAAAGCTAAGATGAAGGGAGTGGGTGATGAAGGTAGTAAAAGGAAACTTGATGGTGAGGGTGGGAAGAGGGCAGACGGGCCGGTCCGTTTACGATCTTCGAAGAAAAGTTTGGTTCCAAAAGAAGGTTCTGAGGCGACGGAGAAAAAGCGGAAGCGAAAGAAGAGGGTCATTCGGATAGATCCCCATGATATATCAAATAAGCGCTTGGATGATGCCATTGCGCTTACCGGTGATGATTAACTCTTCATGGTTGATAAATTTTATCAATCCTAATGCTTTTGTGAATTCTTATGATACGTGAAATTCGTTCAGAAAAGTCGAGGAGGAGAAGAAACAAGAGCCGGAGAAAGTTGAGCTATCGAAGAATGCCCAATTCAGGGCAATAAAGCCTAGCCCTTCGCTATTATCTTTTGTTGAAGAAAATGTAAATTGGCTCTTCTGGTTGAGCTCTTTGCTGCAATGATTGTTCATTTTTGTTGGAATCTAGTTCTTATGTTGGATTCTTGGCAGCTATTGGGCCGCAGACGGTCAATTGAATTGCAGAGAGCAGGTTACAACATTGACCTTTCTGCTCCTTTGGATAATATCCCCAATTCTACAAGCGAGGAACGGGAAAGAATAGAAGAAAGTGTATGGCGAATCTCTATTGTTCTCCTGTTGCCCTATCTTTACCATATTCTTTTGCACAGTGTTTAGGGTGGAAATAGTATCCACTGCCACCAATTTTGTATATTTGAAGCTAGTTTATGGAGTTGTTTATGGCCTTTCTTGTTGACTTGGACACATTCTGTGTTCTTGTCAACATTAATATCATGATTCTTTTTCTTTTCCCTTTAATTATTATCGTTTTTATAAGAAAAAAATTACTGTTGAGTCCTGAGCCTATCTTTCCCATGATGCTTATACATTGTTTGACATTTAGAGCAGATATTCAGGAACAAACTGTCTTTTTTCGCTGCTGCAAAAGTTTCATCATCTTTTCCACCTCCTGATCTTCCAGAGATTGCATTTGCAGGTATCCTCCTTGATATTTATTGGATGTCACTTGTCAGCCCTTAGTCTTGAGTCTGGACTTCTTCTTCTTCTTCTTCTTCTTTTTTTGGTGCAAATTTTACATGTCATCCTTCATTAAGTGAAGAAAGAGAGAGAAAGTTTAGCACTGTGGACCAGGAGATTAGATTAGAGTTCATCATATTCTCTAGATAAATACCATGGTTGATAGAATTATCCCTCATCTTCCACTTGCATGGTTGAAGCATCATGTAAATTCTTGTCTTTATCTCCTTGATGCATGCGCAACACAGAGCCTCACCCATGCCCAAAAAAAAAAAAAAAAACATATAAAACACAGAGCCCCACGTTGTTCATGCTTGTATATGATGTATCACCCAGTGATTAAGATAGTTTTTTACGTTATGCTAATTTGGCATGCACGACTGGTAGATATTATCAGAGTGGAAATGTACTCCTATCCTTCTTTTTGTTGATCTTGTAATTTTAAAACTTCATTGCATAAGGTGATGTATTGCCTTCACCGGTGTCCATAGGCAGGTCTAATGTCGGGAAGTCATCTCTGCTGAATGCACTAACTCGACAGTGGGGTATTGTTCGAACCTCAGATAAGCCTGGTCTTACTCAGGTAACTTTTCAAGGTCTATGTGAAGAGTGAAGATACACAAAAAAACCAACATGAATTATTTCTTACTGCTGAGTTTTAATGTTCTTCTGCAGACTATTAATTTCTTCAATCTTGGTTCAAAGCTCTGCTTGGTCGATTTGCCTGGTTATGGCTTTGCTTATGCAAAGGAAGAAGTTAAAGATGCTTGGGAGGAGCTTGTGAGTTTTGATGCTCTTTTTTCTTTGACTGGTATTTTCCTGTGTTAGCACTTAGCAGTGTATTACTCCCTCCGTCTCAAAATAAGTGAAACACATTGATCATGCGTGCTTATTAAGGAAAATGAGTTGAACTTGGTATAAATGACCTCTTTGTCCCTTGCATGTTAGTGGAAGAGGAGAAGTGAGAAAAATGGTAGTGGGGAGTGTTGATGTGATATAAAGTGAATAGTAAGAGTAGTTGAGTTAATTTTGGGTGAAAAAGTTTTCATTTATGGTAATGTTCACTTTTTTGGGATGAATAAATTAGAAAAATTGTTTCGTTTTTATTGGGATAGAGAGAGTAGTTGTTTTTCAAATATTTCTTATCCATCAGCGTGCAAGTAATGTTGTGTCCACTAGGGATTGCAATTAACCTCATACCCGATGGGTTTACCCAAACCCGAGCCCGGTCAAACCTGAAAAAACCTGCTTTGACCGGGTTCGGGATACCCGAAGTTTTTGAAACGGGTTTGGGGCAGGTATGGGTGCTGTCAAACCCCGATACCCGCGGGTTTCCCTGAACACTCGATACCCACGGGTTTTCCCTGAACACTCGATACCCACGGGTTTTCCCGAATACTCGATACCCGTGGATAGCCCGTTATCCATATCATTTTAAATATAATACATATTATATTTATATGTTGAAATACATTACTATTTAAATACATTAATGAACAAAACATAATTTTAAATAATATCAATCAACATTGTTTTAAATTTATTGAAAATTTTTATCAAAATTAGAAAAAAAAATATGCATATTTGGGTACGGGTTTGGGGAACCTGAACCCAAAAATCCACGAATGATCGTGTTTGGGTAACCCATGGGTATCTTCGAACCCGATCGGGTCGGGTTTAGGTTTAAGATTTTAAAACCCAATCGGGTTCGGATCGGGTATGGGGGTGGGTTCTGGGTTTCGGGTTTGGGTTCGGTACTGTAATCCCCGACCTGAACCCGCCTCATTGCCATCCCTAGTGTCCACTTAAAAGTTAAAACTACTTCAAGCCAATGTTCTGAAGGGATTTTATGTATTTGCGTCGTAATGAAAGAGAATGTCCATAGGATCCGCTATATATGTCTGTCATTTATTTGGATTCTTATTATGGATTCTATGGAAGTGGTGGTAGGTGCTTTGCGAAGCTATCATATGTTGTAATATCTAGGCTTATTTAAGCTGGTAATTACTATTTAAACGGATGGTTTACCTTGGTAAACTAAATTATATCTTGAAACCGCTAAACATTTTGGCGCATGGATATGTGTAAAAGGTAAATGTCCAGTTAAATAGATTATAAAATGCTTAAATGACTTCTTGTAGTAAGTGTTCAGAACTTTTCAATGATCGTCGAACAATCTTTATAGCCTTGTCGTATGCTGCTTAGCACTGTTGCTTTTTTCTGTTGTATCGACTATGGTTGTGAGTAGTGACTGCAAGTCCATTATCATATCTGTCCTCAGTGTATAAAGACTGTAGATGCCTTGTGCAGGTTTGACGCTATGTTAAATATATTTCATCATGTCGTCGTATTCATGTAGCCGATCCCACTTGATGGGATAAAGGCTTGATTTGTTGTTGTTGTTGCTCTTGTTGAGTTTGTTGCAGCATGCTTTCTGTGGCCATTAGATTACGGATGCATTACCATGAATCCATTTGTTTATGTCATTCCTATCAATTCTTGCAGCAGGGTTTGATTTGTTGCTTTTGCTTATTGATCAGGCAGAAACTATTTTAATGTATAGGTCAAGGAATTTGTTTCCACAAGAGTTGGACTTAAGCGAGTTTGTGTTCTTGTTGACACAAAGTGGGGTATGAAGCCAAGGGATTATGAACTAATTAATCTAATGGAAAGGTATGCCCTATTTTCTATTTGGTTTCATGAGATGCACTCTTTGCTCCTTCTTTCTTCTGCTCCATTTTTGGACCCACATATATATTCTTTGTTTCGGGTAAACTAACCTCATGGTCTCCTTAAATTTTACGCAAGTGGGAGAGTGAGTTGCAGATTGTTAACTCTGATGATAATATTCCTAAATTCTGATACGGGAAATTTTTTCTCAATCTTCCCATAGATTTTTGCATTGTTTCAAGGGATTCTCCTTAGTGTAGATTCCTGGTCTTGATGCTTGAATTTGGTTTGACATAATGAGAAGCCTCTTACAATATTCCGTCAGTTTTGTTGTTTCCGAGGAATTATATTGATCATTAGACTTTTACGTGATACCTTCATTTAAGGTGTTGAACCTTGGGTTTGTTGTGAACCATTCATGCCTTGCAGTACTCAAAAATATTGGCCCCCATGCAGATCTCAGACTAAATATCAAATAGTCTTAACTAAAACGGACACGGTGTTCCCCGTTGATGTTGCACGCCGTACAACGGAAATTGAAGAGGCAAGTATATCATGTTTTGACTCTTTTTTTAATTTAAACTTATCATGTAATCGTTATTACAAAATGTTGGTTTGACTTTGCAGGCCCTGAAGGCAAACAAATCAATTGTTCAACCAGTGGTATGGTTTTCTACATACTAGAAATGATGGAATCCTTTTTTTATTTAAGGTTTCTGAATACTACTTATTTATTGTCCCATTTCCAGATGATGGTAAGCTCTAAAACTGGTACTGGTATCCGATGCTTGAGAACGATGCTCGCCAACGTTGCCCGATTCACAAAGCTATGACAATATTTGTGCGAGCAGACTGGATTCTTCTGAGCTAGTTTTGAGGGAATAGTCCCAGGTAAATGCTGATGAATAGGGTTGGTTATGTTCATATCCTCAGTTGTATGTCCACCTTCATTCAATTGGGTTGTAAAAGACGGAAAAATCTTCTTCCGGTTTCTTCTTTTTAATACAAACGTTGGTCAGATGTGTTTACTGTTCTGTTCCAGATGAGCATGTGAGAGGGCTTTTTGCTTGTAAATTTTGAGCATGTTTGTCTTTTGCGATGAAGATTTTTTTTCTTCTTATTCTGTTTTTGCTTTCTATTGTCCATCTTTCTAACTATCTAAATGCATAACCTGCAGGCACATCTTCTGTGTCAGTATTCGGGATAACACCCTCAATTTGTTCGCTGCATTCTACCGTCAACCTGGGAATGATGCTCATACTGCATTCTACATTCATGTGTAGCTCTTATGTGCTCTTCACTGCATTCCAAGGAAAAAGGCAGGCATGACTGAGCTAATTGTCGTGTTCTCTTTGGGTAGCTCTTATGTGCAGCTGCAAGTTCAAGTGCCAGCAAAATACTGTGACCGGAGCAGCCTGCACATACTCATGCACCAAATGTGTGTAGTTGGAACTTTCAAATTTTCATGAAAGCAATTAGATTCTTGTAACAGCAATAAGCTTTTACACCCAAAAAGGCCGGTGGGCACATTTTTGCATCAAATCGCTTGTTTTCTTAAATACTGGCATTTAAGTTGTTTGTCAGTATCTTTTGTGTTCTTCACTTTTGTCTGTATGCCATCGGGCATTAGTTGTTGAATTCTGTTAATGTAGAAAGCAAATGTTGTAGCAAGATTAGACAACAACATCGAAATTTCCGATCTATGTTAATCGTCTACTTGTGAACTGTTGGCTTTAGAATCCTTCTCTTGCATGAATCAACAACAGCGACATGCCATGGTTGCCCCGATGCAGTCTGGTTCTCATATTACAGTATAAGCGTGACAGTTCACGAGTCACTGAATTGAGGATACATGTGATATTTTTCATGCAGTTTGGACTCAACTTGAAGCTTTTGTGAGTCAGTACATGTCAACAGTTTTTTCTACTAAAGTTGGTATCAGTTTCTGTGCCTGGACTTTGGATCTAATACTGATGCTGCTTGCCCAATATTTCACAACAATAGCAAACTGCAGCTCTCGATCAGAGTAAGAACTCTGAAACAGATTCTTGCCACAAGAGTTTATATACATCAAATGCGAGATAGGTTAGAAATCCAGAACGTGTTTTCTATGTTCTACAAGGGCAAAATTCTTCATCCGAAAACATAATGTGAGGTTTTGCCCATTCAAGGCTTCCCAGCGGAAGACGACGTCGGATTACTTTCCTCATTGGCAGCTGAAGAATCACCAGTTGCTGTGGTTCCATTCTCTACGCCTTCATTCATCTCAGCAAAACTCCTCTTCTTGGCAGAAGAACTCGGATTTTCATTCTGCTCTTTACCTTGATGGGCTTCACTGGTCAACGGGGGGAACAATGGAGGTTCTTGGCCACTTAGTCGGCAGAAAACTTTCTCTACCATTTCACTGATTTCCTTCCCTAGTCCATCATTGTCGTGTATCAACTCCCATACTGATTTAGAAGCCTTCTCAAGCACAGGGGCTCTGCAAACAAGAAGCCAAAGGATAAATAAAGAGAGAAAAGTGAACAAGGGACAAACAAATCCAAAGGTGTTTCCACTCCTTTCATCCGAAGAGGACGCATAATTAGCCAGAAGGGCCCAAACTAACGGTGAACTATTACCACTCTAAACAGAGAGTGCCATCCGAATATCATCAGTCAGATTAATGGTCTCATCGTATGGAAAACAAAGCTATGCTGGTTCTGAAGCTATTGGTGCTGAAGCATTGGAGGGGTTGTACGAATTAGACTTACTCAAGCTCCTGTCGAAGTGCATCGAACAGCTCTCTCTTGGTCTGCTTCTCTGCACCAGGAGTATTCAGAACCTTGCTCCGCTCCACCATTGTCATTGTGGTTTTCTTGAGCTCCTCCTGCGAATGAGTTGAAAAAACAGATTAATAATTTCAAGCAATTCAAGGCTCTGACTCTCCTTCTAACCAAAAGTAAATAAATATTGCAAATAAAACAAAACATTGCAAAACAAAAAACACTGTTTAACCTGACATTTTTTTCAAGCATAATCAACAAAAGTAACGACAGGATGTCACCCGATACTCTTCTCATATAAAGAAGAAGAATGTTACTCCCTCCGTTTCATAATACAAGTAACCCTTGTCTATTTGGGCCGTCCCAAAATATATACAATATACCATAACCTTTTTATATAAAAAGAATATCAAAGCAATTATCATCTATTATAATACACCACTATCTCCTTTCACAACTGTTGCAGTAAACCCCACTATCACAAAAAAAAATTCTTTTCTTCACCAAATTCCCCACAAATTCAATACACACATAAATTCGTATGTCGGGTCAAACCGTTACCTATATTTTGGAACGGAGGGAGTACTAAGAAGATAAATGCACCATCACACATTACATGTTGGCTTAGAATCAGACAGAACACAGGAAAGCCACATCCCTAGACCTAGCTGATTTGGGTTTCACTCTTGAAGCTTTAATTCGGGTTGTTGTGCCTTGGAAGTGAGGATGGTACCTCAGCCTCTCTTGGATGCTTTAAACATAATAGTGGTAAAGGAATGAGACCCCAGTATCCAGACCTAGTCAACAATTGCATCAAATCAACAGAAATACTCAACCAACCAAGGCATGTTATACTCGTCTCTGATGAGCTACAATGTTTAAGATGCTAGATTTATTGTGTACCCTGCTCACCTCTATGCGACTACAAGCATTAAAGCTGGCTTTGAGCTGCAAAAAGCCACCCCCTTCGCATCATGCCTTCCAAAACTAAATAACCAGAATCTCAATATAATAAGAGAGAAATCCCAGTTCATATTAGTCATGGCTTTTGAATACATCAAGCTTTCATCTTCCCGGTATCCGTGATGGTCCTGTAAATTCATGAAAGATTGCAGTTGCATGCCTCCATTGCTTATTCACACGATTTCATCTATTCTCAAATCTCTCTCGAATCTCGATGTACTATGTACAAGTAGAAGATGGCAAAAGAAAGCTGAAGCAGACTTGGTACAACGTGATAAACCAAGATACAGCCATTATTGCAACTCATAGACAAAGTGACGTCTTCCATCCCACAAAATTGACCAAGATGACTCATAGAACTAATTCAACCAACCAACCACGATCATCACTCGTTAGCGAGTATCATTTGCAACAGTTAACAATTTCTTTGGTCTAATTGCATCACTTAAACATTAATAACATGGAAACGAGCAGTGGAGAGGGAAATAAAAGTAACAAAATCAATCGATTCTCACATTAGCTTGGAGCTGGTTGATGATCTTGAGCCTGAGTCCGTCGATGGTCCCGTCATTCATCAACGACTCCAATACATCCTGCGGACTTATAATCGACGGTCCCATTCTCCTCTCCTCCTCACCGGCAGCTTCAGCTCAGGGTTCAGGGTGACGACGGAGATGAAGCGGCGGCGTAGAAGCGATGGGGATTGGAGATTGGATGTGGGGTTTGGGCGGTGAGGGATGAGGTGGAGAGTTTGGCCGGAATCCAATGGGGAGAGCCGGTGACGGAACCCTAATTTTGGGAAGAAGATGGGATGGTATTAGTTGGGTGAAGCTGGGGGATGATGATGTTGTTGGCCATGGCTCGGAAAAAATACAGCTTGTGGTCAATTAGGTAAAAGGGTTATTTATTCACTGTTTTGATAGATACAAATCTAAAAAGTTTTTATATATTTGCACATTATTTTGTTTACGTTTTATTCTGAATTAAATTAGACGGTTTGATTTTACATGAAATTTTATATATTTGTTAAATTTATATTAATTTTAATAAAAAATAATATTTTTAGATGATAGTCAAATTAAATATAGTAATTGAGAAATGAATCAATAAAATACACTATAAAAATTTGATATTTTTAAAATTTAAATCCTATCGAAGAAAAATACGACATATATTTGAAATCACCTGAATAAAAATACATTGCAAATAATATAAAACAAAAAGAAATAGTAATTATTAACGAATGATATGATCTTCGACATAAGATTAGCTCAACTAAACATGGAGTATTTGAGTAATCTTTCAACAAAATATCCTATTTATTGAATAAAATATACTCTCTTCATCCCTAGATGTTGTAACACTTTAATCTGACACGTATATAGATCTGAAGTTTGATACGCGTATAACGACGATCAAACGTAGTTATTTTATAAATTTATCGTGAAGTATCAATAATTATATAAGTTATATATTTCAACCTAATACATGTTACGGGACGATCAGACGTGATTTGATATTAAAACAAGACTTTTATTCATGGATATAGAATAATACAAAATATATAAATATAATAATTATGGAATGAAACGGGGGGAGTACATTTATCCTATATACTAAGCAAATTAATGGAGAAGGTTTTGTCTTCACTTGAGATCTTTTGATCTTGACCGTTCAATTTTTCATCCGATGGTTCTAGTTGAATATTAATACATTAAAAATAAAATACAATCATTAGTCAAACTAAAAGAGAAAGATTAATTCAATAAAATTTATTGATCAATCGAAATATGTTGATTGAATTTTAAAAGGTAAAGATTTAATTTAAATATTTATCAAATCTATTATTAATAGTGTAAATTGTCTATAAGTTGTGTTTTTCTTGCTAATTTACCTAATGGAGGAACACATCTTTTTAATTACCAATTAGTATTTTTTTTTATGACGGGGTGTTCGAGTCAGTTTGCACGCACCTCGACTAACACCTCGAACACAATCGATTTTGTAATTTCTCTATTCCTCTACACAATTTCCCAACTTTTTAGGTTATGGGTTTCTATGAATTTGACGGGATTTATGATTGTCGTTGTCGTTGTGGCGGTGTAGGGGTGAGGAGGAGGGCATGCGAAAGCAGGTGACTGGTGCACTGTTTTAATCCGTTTTTGCAATGTTTAGTGTTTTTTCGACGATGGTGACGAACAAGAGACAATGACGGCACTGTTTTACACCAAGACGCTCTAATTCATACAAACAGCTAGGTCATTGTGTTATACCAAAGGTGACAATTACGTATTGTGTTAATCCTTCAGTGCATTATTTAGTGTTTTTCGATGATGATGACGAGGTGGAGACAATAGTGACACTGTTCCTATTAACATGCACACTGTATTGTACCTATTGGCACTGTTTCCTCCTATAATAACTTTCATTGGCAGGGGATATGTTAATGAATTGGTCCACTACAAATAGGAGACTTCAAAAGTTTTGGGACTTGAGAATGAGATACAAGTCACGGAAACGTACTCGTCTTTCGAAGAAAGAGACAGTCATCTTAAAAAGACAATTATCTCATTTACAAACATATATGAGTGAGATTACATATATGAAAAGATTACCTGATATTGTAATCATCTTTAATTAGGACAAAGAATCTATGGCCATTCAAGAATGTATTATTTTGGGACTTCCAACGATTTTTTTACTTGATACAGATTGTGATCCCTATCTCACTGATCTTCCGATTCCAGCAAATGATGACTTTGAAAAATCACTCCGATTAATTATCACTAAATTAGTAGTCGTAATTTGTAAGGGTTCGGGTGGCTATGATCAATAAGTTAGAGGAGAAGAATTAGGGGATGATTTGAATGTTTTATTTCCTTTTAGATTGATTTGTTGTAATTGATTGATATAAATTTTATTTTCTTTTTTGAATAAAGAGACAATACTGGTTTTTAGTTTTTATGTGATTGATTGGTAATTAAAAAAGATAAGTTACACCAAATCATAATAATTTTTTTTTAAAAGACACCAATCCGTAAATCTCTCTTATTAATATTAAATATCAATTTTAACAATTAATGAAATAAACGAAGAGACAACAATATTCCATTTTACAAAATATTTGATAAATAAGATGATTCAAAACTAATACTCTCTCCGTCCCATTCAAATTGTAACATTTTCTTATTTTTCAATTTTTTTTCATACAAAAATATCAAATTATTCATACTTTATATCACATCAATCCACCAATCATTATTTCTTTTTTTTCTTTTCCTCACTTCTTTATCTTACAAACTCACAAGGGCAAATTTATCATTTCTTATTAGTTCGACACACACATAAATTATCATGTCGGATCAAACCGTTATAATTTGAATGAAACGAAGATAATATTACTTCATCTTTATTATATCCATTAAAAAATTATATCATATTTTTTGTTTATCATATCATTAATATATTCTTTTTCCTATTTTTGTCCGTGTATTACTGGACAGGCCCATATACTCGATGATTAGTTATACATGACCCAAAAAAAAAAAAAAAAGTAAAAAGGAAAAGAAAAAACAAAAGGAAAAGAGAAAAAAAGGGGGGAGAATATGAGTCGATGCAGCAAGGCGGTCATCTCTTCTCCGGTTCTTCACCTCTCTGTCGCTCGCCTTTCAGCCCATCGAACCCAACCCACACAGCAGCACACCTCACCACACCCTTTCCTCATCGACTCACAAATCTCGTCTATCAAACTCTCAAAATCCATTCTTCTTTGATCCTCATTTGATTCGAATCCCAAACAATGGTTGAACACTGAAGTGGGTATTCCTTCATCGACTCTGTTCTTTCAGGTATATATATACCCAGATGCATCCCTTTTGTGATTTTTGATTTGTGGATTGAATCTGAGATCCTGTAGATTTGTTTGT
>JAOVYX010010607.1:0-33713 GCA_035668315.1 Drosera spatulata | reverse complement strand
ATGTCCCGTTCGAGTCTACGATCGAACCGCTATATGGATGTCACCGGATCTCATTTGATGCCATTCAGTCGAATTCTCCACGATAAAAGATGACATTGTGATGAGCATTAGACCTTCCTCCCGACTTCGTCAACATCCTCCTTGACTCTGGGATAGTCTCATGTCGAACGATGAATGAATGATCTCTTATAAATCATAACACCAATATTGTAAAAAATTCAATATCCAATATCATAAACAAATTGATGAAGATACATAAACCCTAAATTCAAATAAATAAATAGAAATCAAAATTTACCAGCAAGAACGTGCAACAAACAGCATGCAATCGGCTTGCGATGACCGATACAAACCCTTGTACATACTGTTAATCATCTGCCACAACCAGTTTGTCAATCATCTGCTTTGTGCCTTCGGAGTCCTTGATCTATGTGACTTTAGCTACCAAGAATGTGTAAGCGCATCGTCCACTGCACTTGGAATAGGCTATGCCGAATTTTGCGATGCAAGTTAACTACAGGCACGAATCAGTCAAGCAACATTGGAGACAATGCGACCAGTTGGTTTGGCATTTTAAACCTCACATCGATCACATTTTAAATTTCATAAAGCCGTATACAACTTCACTGTGAACTTTTTTGCAATTCCGAACAATGGGTAGAACGGTTAAAATACAAGTACAATATATATGTGTGGGGAAAAGTTGGTGTATGGTGCAGCGGAAATTGTCCAGCACTTTTCCTTTGTTACGCTATAAAAATGAGATAAATAAATAGCCCAAAAATAAATAGAGTCGACACCAAAATTTAACGTGGAAAACCCCTTAAAAATTAAAAGGGTAAAAACCACGGGACCGTTGCGGTACCAAAATATCCACTAAAGAGGGATTACAAATATCGTCCCTAGACTGTGCTAGGGGATTACAATCACCAGGATAACTCTCACTAATTTTTCTTCTCTAACGGTATAAAATTATACCCGTAGAGGATACCCCTCAATACCCCAAACTGGGTATTTTTTCTAACTCTTCTGGTGGTGTTTTTGTGTTTGATGTGTTATATAAATTTTCTGCCCCTTGATGCCTATTTATAGGAAAACAGAAGACAGTTTTTTTTTCCTTCGCCGCGTTGATTGCTGATGTCGTCTGTGTCCGAATTCTTCCGCTGCTTCTCAAATTCTCTGCTTCCTTCTTTGCTTAATTTGGTGGAGAATTTGCTTGTGGGCCCCACGGAGGGAAACCCACTAGCAAAAGCAAGAAGCACTAACAATATGTGACTTTAGATCCAAGAATATATAAGGATTAACTTGGTTGAAAAACAAACTAAAATGACTTGTGAGGCGGTAGCTGAAGCCTGAATATGAGTGGGATTGAAACATAGAGCTTAATTCTAATCCAGTTACTTTTTATGAGGGGCGTTGTAGCACCAATGATGTAACGGAATGCATAAATATCCCCACAGCAGAACTACATTCGGGAAACGGATCGTGCCAATCATTTATGCTTGAGATCAAACCACACTTCAATCTGACTATTATTACAGACTCATAGTACAAATTTGTATGCAATATGGTTTGTCATCATTTTTTCCTTAATGAATGATGTTAATACAACACTAGAATATATACATGTTTAGAGGGGACGGTGTGCCTCGAGCTACACTCCGCTTTGTTTTCCTTGCTGGGTTCAGCTTGTTCTCATCGCTGGAGCTCCAATCTGCCGTATTTTCCTCATCGGATCAGCTCATTTTTGTTACACTGATCACCATGAAAGGAACATCACACACATAGCTGGGTCATGCTGGAGGGGCCAAGAACTCAACAGTCTGGCTAATATACGACTCCGAAGAGCTGCCTCTTTCTTTATATGATCTCTCAGAACTCTCCTGAGAACTTTATTTGATGCTGTTCGTGGGAACTCTGGCATGATCTTCACAAAGCTCACCTGCAGAATTGTATAGAAGTTCGATTCGTCAGAAACTGTTAAGTTGAGTTCAGCGACAAGAGAATGATAGCTTATGACCCGAACAATGTCGTCTCTCAACGGTCAATAACCGCAATGATTGGCTGTTGTGAACCGAGTGAGGAAAATTGAAAGGAATATACGAGAGGACCACGCATGTTGGTGGTGACGTAGAAGTCAGTCCATGCTATAACGTTCCTTGGACACTAGCAGGAGGCAGCAATTTGGAAGAGCAAAACCTGATGTTTTGCACATAGATTTGAGTAACTTTATCTGCAGCTTATAAACTCTAAAAAACTTCTAAATTTCATCCACTTATTATCTCCCCCTTCAACTTTAACATTTTGCCACTGCCACATATACTGGTATTAGACCAAAAGAGCTGGTATAAGAGTTTTCAGAAATGAGCACCTTAAACAAAGGATTGAGGTTCCTTTGTATTGCTTTGGAGAATAGTGTCCTCAGCTTCTCTGGTTCAATACTGTATCCCTGCTTTAAGACTACAAATAACACCAGCTGTTCTGGACCACCCTGCGCTGGTGCTGCGCTAACTGCTGTAGTCTCCAATTTACTTTCATCGGCACGGTTGCAGGCATGTTCTATTTCCACAGAGCTTGTCTGCACGAATACAAATCGTATAAATTTGCAAAAGGACAGACCATCTCCATGAGCAGACAGGATTTGAGCAAGTTATGCTGGAATTGTTGTACCTTAATTCCTCCAAGGTTCATGGTGTCATCTGCTCTTCCTAGCACATGATAATAGCGTCCAACAGTTCTCTTGAGTATATCTTCGTGTCTCCTAAGCCGCTGCTCAAGGGTACATGTTTGCCAAGTCAGAACAGATCTCTATCGACAAATAAACTTGCTGAACATGGCTTTGATTCTTACAGCAAGCCTCAAGAGAATGCTGTTCCCCAATAACAACAGGTATAAGCAGGATACTAAATATAGGCTCTACACACAGAACTTCCTTCAGTAGTCCTAGTTGTATGAGGGAGCCTTTGACTCACCGGGTCCCTTATTGAGTCCAGATTCTCCAGAACGAAGGAATGAGAAATGAGATGTTACTCTTTTCCTGCGAGAAAGCGCCCAATGCCTAGGAAAACTCTCCTATGGCGCCTTCGACTGAATCAGGCAATCAGCCGGAACCATTACCATGGGTGACTTTTCATGTTTCTATTGAATCTATATGAGGTTTTCCATCTCTCTCATTTATCTACAAGTATGGAATGCAGAGTAGCATAATATGTGCCTACCATTCCTTTGTACTCCGGCATTCCTTTGAAGTAAATCTCCTCATGATCAGCATTGAGCAATCTGTCAGAGGCTCCCATGTGAATGAGGGATAAAGCCATTTCACCTTCACATGGTTGATCGTCTGGCTGTCATGAAACGAGAGAAATTATCCGCAAACCCAAAGATAAAATTTTCTCTCCTAAATGTAAGCATCTCAACTTGTTACCATCGTCAAAGCACGGGAAATGAAGCTGTTACCATCTCAACAGTGCTCAAACAGTATAGTGAATAGTGTACGGACATAGGCACTGTTTATACAGTGTTTCAAAAATATTGTCCGGCGTGAGTAATACTTCTGCAGGAACAGTGTTTTCGGTGTGAACAGTATTTTCGGTGTGATGACGCCTATGAAATTTGATGTGAAAAAATTCGATAACATAAATGATTTTGTACTTTGGAGAGTAAAAGTTATTGCATTATTAACCCAAGAAGGAATCGAAGAGGTTGTGAAAGGGGTTGATAAATTACCAGCAGAAATGAAAGACAAAGATAAGATGAAGATGGATAAGAAGGCACGTATGTCTTTACAGCTGTGTCTTTCTGATGACGTTCTTCAGAACGTCCTAAAGGAAAAGTCTGACAAGACTTTTTGGGATAAGTTGCCCAGCTTAAACATGAGCAAATCTGTTACTTTTCGTTTGTACATGAGGCAGCATCTTTATTCTTTCAAAATAAAGGAATCGACCACCTCATTGGAAAAGCACTTGACGGAGTTTTAGACTATCCTTGTTAATCTGAAAAATATTGGAGTCACCATCGACGATAAAAAAACGACGATCATTCTGTTGTGTTCTCTCCCTAGTAGCTATGAGGCCTTTATGACTACTCTGATCCATAGTAGGGATTCTTTGTCACTGGAAGACGTTAAGACGTCTTTGACCAGTACCCAGCTGAGACACCAGCTATCAAAATCGTCCAGACCCTTAAACTTTGATGATGCGCTATTCATCAGAGGAAGACAAGATCGAAGACAAAAGAATAAGTTCAGAGGCCGATCGAAGAGTAAAAGCTCAAAGAAATCCGACTCTTGTCACTATTGTCATCAGAAGGGACATTGGAGGAACGAATGTCCTAAACTGAAGAACAAGTAAAAAAAAAAAAAAAAAAAAGGAAGCCCCAGTCGCAGGTATTGTCGAGACCCAGACAGTCTCGACCGTTCTTAGATCAGTCGTGGAGTCCATGATAGCATCTACTTCAGAGTGGGTGATGGATTCCGGTTGTACCTTTCACATTTGTCCGCGTCGGGAGTTGTTCGCCACATTTGGTGAGTCAATGACGGCGAAGTCCTTATGGACAATAATGCTGCCTGTAAGATTTTTGGTGTGGGAGATGTTCATATATGGATGTGGGATGGTGTTGTACGAACATTGAAAGATGTTCGATATGTTCCACCTGTGAGGCGGAATCTTATCTCTTTGGGTTCCCTTGATTGTGAAGGATGTTCCTATCATTCTCAGGATGGGGACATAGAGGTTAAGGAGAACCGTTTGGTAACAATGAAGACTCGATTTCGTTCTAGATTGCACTATTTGGTCGGTGCGACACAGGATGGAGTTACAGCTATTGTAAATTCATTGTCCGTCCGTGATGATGAGGCTAGTTCTAAGATGAAGTTGTGGCATATGCGACTTGGGCATGTGGCCAATCGGGGGATGGGTGTTCTGAGTTCAGCAGGGTTGCTTGGAGGATTGAAGACACAAAAGTTGGGTTCTGCAAGGGCTGTGTTCTCGGCAAGCAGAAAAGAGTATCGTTTGGAGGTGCGATGCACAGAACAAAGAAGACACTCGACTACATACACTCAGATTTATGAGGGCCATCTCCGCATGTTCGATGGGAGGTAAAAAGTATTTTTTGACCTTTATCGATGATTACTCCCGTTATGTCTGGATATTTTTCTTGAAAGAGAAATCTGAGGTATTAGAGACATTCAAGAAATGGTTGAACTTTATTGAGTCGTAAACCGACAGGTAGATCAAGAGGTTTCGAACCGACAGCAGGATGGGATTTGTGAACAAGTAATTCCTGGAGTTCTGCAAGATAAAGGCATTGTGAGGTATTGCACTGTCACTTACACACCTCAGTAGAATGGGGCAGCAGAGTGCATGAACCGAGCGCTCATGAGCGAGCTCGATGAATGTTAATTACTGCCGGGCTGAAGGAGCGATTTTGGGTTAAAGCAGTTATGACGGCCTGTTATCTGATAAACAGGTCACCCTCCTCAGCGTTATCCATGAAGACACCTTATGATGCTTGGTTTGGTAAGCCCGCTAATTATTCCAACCTTCGTGTTTTTTGTTGTCCTACATATTATCATGTCAGGGAAGGAAAGTTGCAGCCTAAGGGCGAGAAGGACATCTTTCATGGATATCAACTAGGTGTGAAGGGATACAAATTGTACTCTACTGATCCATCATCACCTGGGATCGTCATCAGAAGAGATGTCACTTTTGACGAGGAGTCGATGTTAGCCAAGAAGGTTGGGCAACAAGGGAGCATTCAACAACAGGTGGAGCAGACTCGAGCAGTCGAGAGATCAACATTTGAGGTGGAGCATCAGGATGAGGAATTCTCAGATTCCACAATTCCCACTAATGTTTTACAGTCAGTTCAAGAAGCAAAAGATTTAGGAGTGGAACCACTAGTACCAAATCCAGTACATGTGGGACCCAGTCTACAGCAGTACCAACTTAGCCTTGACAGGAAACGACGAGAGATTAGACCCCTAGTTCGTTATGGTTATTTAGATTTGGTGGTATATGAACATATTGTTAGCAAGGTATTTGAGAATGAGCCTTTGTCATTCAGGAGGTCGTTGCTAGTTTAGAATGTGCCTAGTGGGCTGCAACTATGGAAGAGAAACTAGAGTCTCTTCATAAGAACAACACTTGGGCTCTAGTTCACTTGCCGAAGGGGAAACGCACCGTAGGGTGCAAATGGATGTTCAAAAAGAAGAAAACAGACGATGGTGATGATGTGAGATTCAAGGCCAGATTGGTGGCTAAGGGTTTCACACAGAGAGAAGGCATTGACTATATTGAAGTTTTTTCTCCTGTAGTCAGACATACTTCTATTCGAGTTCTTCTAACTTTGGTTGCTATGTTCGACCTTGAACTTGAGCAAATGAATGTGAAGACGACATTCTTACACGGTGAGCTAGAAGAGGAGATCTATATGCGTCAGTCAGAGGGTTTTTCATTGTCAGGAATGGAAGATCGAGTCTGTCTTCTGAAGAAATCATTGTACGGATTGAAGCAGTCGTCCCGACAATGGTATCACACGTTTGACACCTTTATGACAAGCATTAGATACACACGAAACCCGTACGATCAATGTGTGTATCATCAGCAACAACCTGATGGGAGTCAGGTATATCTTTTGCTCTCTGTATATGATATGTCGATCGCTGGTAGAGGCAAGGGGACTATTGGCAGGTTGAAGACGCAACTCAGTAGTAAGTTTGATATAAAGGATCTCGACCCAACAAAGAAGATTTTGGGCATGGAGATCGAACGGGATAGAAAACGTGGAGTCTTGACCTTGAGGCAGAAGAAGTACATTGAGAAGGTTCTAGACCTATTTGACATGAAAAATGCCAAACCCGTTTCTACTCCCTTAGCAGCGCACTTCAAGTTATCCTTGAAGCTCTCACCGAAGACTGAGGATGAGGTGAGGAGTATTACCTCAGTGCCTTATGCGAGTGCAGCTGGTTCCTTGATGTATGCTATGGTATGTACTCGTCTCGATTTGTCACAAACAGTGTCATTTGTCAGTCGTTATATGGACAGACCTAACAGAGGTCATTGGCAGGTCGTGAAATGGATCCTTAGATATCTTAAGGGTTCATCGGGATTGAGTCTCGTTTATGATGCAAGACGAGGTGAAGGCAGCAACAATTTTGAAGGGTTCTCAGATTCAGACTATGCTGGAGATCTGGATCGTCGGAGGTCACTTACAGGGTATGTATTCACTTTCTGTGGTGGGTCAGTTTCTGGGAAGGCAACTTTGCAGGATACTGTAGCCTTGAGCACTACAGAGACAGAGTTCATGGCTATTGCGTCAGCTGTGAAGGAAGCAATTTGCCTGAGGAATTTGGCTTCTGACTTAGGTTTGAAGTAAGACAATACAGTGGTTCACTTTAACAGTTCATCAGCTATTCACTTGACCCTTGATCAGGTGCATCATGAGTGGAGTAAGCACATTGACATCCATTATTACTTTGTACTGGATGTTCAAGATGTCAAGATGGTTAAGATTGCGGTTACAGATAATCCAGCTGATATGTTGACGAAACTAGTTCCTATTTCAAAGTTTCGTCATTGCCTAAAGCTCTTAGGAGTGGAGAGCAAGTAGACTCGTTTGAAGCTTAGGTGGAGGTTGCTCAACGACGATAAAGAGGATTTGAGTCAAAGTGGAGATTTGTGAACATGTGTCTCAAATCATTCCGTGTGAACCTTCCCACGTGATGATTTTATCCATGGTCCACGCATATTGTTTCCGTGTTGATATGGTGCAAGTACAATCACATGTGTGTTGCTTAGCTATATAACACATGAAGTATCAGAGAGCACAAGCACAAGTACAAGCACAAGCACAAACACAAGTGTTTGTACATACCGTGAAAGTTTAAACACATTTAAAAGAGTTTAAGGGATTTGTTTTAAAAGTGAGTCATTTCGATATCTCTTATTGTTATGCTCTTGGTGTTTTGTGTAGCTCTTTTGTATTTCCTCATTTGACTAGTGGATTCTTCGTCGTCGACGACCGTTCGTGGTTTTCATACGAAAGGGTTTCCACGTAAAATCTTTGTTTCATTTATTTTACGTACTTGTTATTGTTTATGTTGTAATAAACAGCTCCGTTCGTAACAGGATGCTTCTCCGATTGAGGAAAATTGCCTGCATAGGCATATACTGAGCCTGGTGCAAAATTTTACGCAAACAAGAAAGGAATATTTGGAGTGGCATATTACTTCAACTTGGCCCAATCCAGCTTGTCCATGCATCCTGTATTTTTCCAAGTTTTTACTAGGCTGGGAACTGTTCCCAATAGAGTAACTCCTGCATCCTGAATGAAGCAAAGAGGAAAATAGGTAAGGCCAAAATTGATTTATCCATACAAAAAAAAAAAAAAAAAAAAGGCAATGGCAAGTGGCACCAATCCTGTAGCAAATTGTTGATTACCGACAAGGTAGTAAATCGTTGACCCAAAATAAATTTCGACTACTCTGAGAGTCTAGAGCGATGTAGTTTATGCATTTAACTTAGACACTCATCAGGAGACAAAAGTGAGACAGAAACTATGGAGTTGAGAATGCAAAACTTGACAGTTAGTTTAGGGTCGTAAAGCGGATTTCTATGATGGGGAAACATATATTGACTATTGAGAGACTAACCTGGACAAATTTACCAAAACCTCTTCCAAGAGGAGATCCATGATAGAGAGCAAGTGCAGCTCCACAAAGAAACGACCAATACACAATGGTTGGTCCCATCACCCAACCCAAGTTTGTTGGCCAGCAGAAGACATCTCCAGCTTGAACGTTAGTATGTGCCCACGCAGCAGCAGCAGTACGAATTTGAGCGAGCTGTGTCCATGGTATAGATTTTGGTTCACCTAGAAGGACATCACATTAAGAGAATCGCTACCAACATGAACATGTAATTTTCCAGTAAAACTTCAATCATGCATGATTTTATTACCGGTTGTTCCAGATGAGAAAAGTATATTGGTAAGGGAATCCATTGGCTGGTAGACTGGAGAATAATAATGAGGTCTGCAATGTAAAGGCATTGTTCGGTACAAAATAATAATAATAATCGCTACAAAAATGTTCAGTGAGTAAAGGCAGCAATGTAAAAGAAAACACATGAACACAGGAAAAAGTTGCACAAAGTCTAACAAAAGTTAGTAAGGGTTAGGTCCGAATCTATAAGTTAGGGGGAAAAATTGAACAAATATCAATCCGCAACATCAAAGTACCTTGGTAAATGAGCAACTCTAGCACTGAAATCATTCCAAGACACATCCTGACTTCTTAAAGAAAGTTTTAGATCCTTCCCTGATGCCGGAAGCACAATAGCTACATCTGGAGCAGCTTCCACCACTCGACTACAAGAGAGAAACTAAAATGCTATGTCAAGAAGGCAAGTATAGCAGACCACCTCCAAGCTGGATGGCGAAGAACATTTTAAATGAAGGAAGATAAGGCCCGAAACAAAAGTTGTTTAGGCTAGCAGATGTTCTTACCTGTACAAAGGGAACGTTGGACCTCCTCTTATGATAAAATCCTGATGAATAGAGCAGATGATGTTGATAAAAATACAAATTTCGAACACTGACATAATGCACCCCAAGGAATCAATGATGTCGCAACATGGTGGAAGAAGCACGACTATAGTTTTCAAATTCCAAAGAAAAAACAGAACCAAAATAAGTCCACCCACCTGAGTAAAGATGCCCTTAGATTTTGAAACACGCAACCGAGTTGGAATTTCCTTTGCTGCGAAACTATCAGCCATAGACACCACAACACAACCTGCTAGAATGATGGCCAGGTATATGATCACTGCATTGACAGTCATTGGCATGCCAATTGCAATTGCATCACCTCTCAAGCCATACCACAAGACTTCCTTTCAAATCCCTAAACGAAAAAGGTCCAATAGTGATCATACCCTGACAGGTATGAGCATACATTACTTGTTCTCTTAGTTCTTTCAGAGTCATCCGATTGACAGGGGAATCATCGAAACCTTCATCTCTCCATACAACCGCCAAACTGTTGACCATTTTTCTGGGACGACTTGTGGGGAGCAGACAACATTCAGCAATGTTCAAGACAAACACAGGAAGCCAAGTTCCTGTCCGAAATGAAACTGAAATCTCCATGAGGAAAATTGACCAGTAAATCTGTAAAACGCAAAAAACATTACGTTCGAAGTCAGTTGGAACCTAAAAATTGGGCAGAAGGTTACCTTCCTTCACGATGAAATGATTATGAGAAAATGGGTCCATTAGGAATAATCCCTTTTGGACCACATTGTCAACGAAATGCAATCGAGCATTAAATTAAAAGCTCAATACTCTATTTCTATAACCTCAAATCCTGTTGGTTGAGAATACAATTCGAGACAAATACGAAATAACAAGGAATAATAAATCAAAGATCAAAAAAACCAACCAGAAAATAAACAATACCAAATTTACGTGGGAAAAACCCTCAAGAAAAAAAAACCCATGGAGAACGGAAATCCACTATCAAACAACGTTCACAACGTTTTCTGAACCTGATCGCTCAATCTCACTTTGTGTGTACTCAAAAGCCACTAGGAATCGTCAAACAATCGTTCACTGTCGCTCTATATTCGTCGCCAACAATTGAATCCCTAAAATAGGCTATTTATAGGGTTTGCAAATAAAACAAAATAAAAAATCACGCCTGACGCCTGTCGTGCTGACGACACGATAAACGTCGCGCCCGCGACACGTGTCGCGCTTGCGACCAAGCCATCTCTGTCTTGTACTGATTATTCGCGCACCTAATGCTCCTCAAAACTCCGGATACTCAAGGCAACATCAACAATCTCCACCTTGGCTTGAGTAGATGCACCACAACCAGTGAATCCAACTAGCGATCCTCCCGTGCCACAACCTGACACGACTTTGCATCCCTTATTCGTGTAGAAGGATGCATCACCACACCATTCCGCAAGAAATAACATGAATCAAGTCCAAACACCGCTTGAACTTGATCTTCGTGACTCCCTTGGTTAGCATATCCGTTGCGTTGTCCTTTGTGCGAACCTTCTGCAAATCTATGTCTTTAGAATCCACTCATTCTCGAATGTTGTGAAACCTCACATCAATATATTTTGTCCGAGCATGATAAACCTGATTCTTGACCAAATAGATTATACTCTGACTATCACAAAACACGCAGACATCAATCTCCTGCTTGAAACCAAGTTCCTGTACTATATTCTTGAGCCATATAGCCTCTTTTCCTGCCTCAGTCAAAACCATATACTCTGTCTCTGTAGTAAACAAAGCAACCGCATCCTGCAGGACTGACCTCCAACTCACAGGACCACCACTGAAAGTAAACGCATATCCGCTGGTAGACCTCCTGAATCCAAATCACCTGTATAGTCTGCATCCACCATTCCAAGTACATCACTCTTCGCATCCTGGTCATTAAATAAGATGTCATAATCTGTAGTTCCAGCCAAGTACCGCACAATCCACTTCACAGCATTCCAATGCTCTTCCTGGATTAGCCATATACCTTCTAACTACACCAACAGCTTGAGCAATATCTGGACGAGTATATATCATAGCATGCATGAGACACCCTACTGCATTAGCATACGGCACACGAGACATACGCTCCACCTCTTACTCTGAATTTGGACAATGTTGAGATGACAACTTAAACTGAGCACTCAAAGGAATTACAGCTGATTTTGCGTTCTTCATGTTGAACCTCACCAAAATCTTCTCAATGTAGCCTCTCTGAGTAAGCCATAGCTTCTTTGATGCTCTATCACGGACAATCTCCATGCGTAGGATCTTTTTCGTAGCACCAAGATCCTTCATCTCAAATTCTAAGCCCAACATGTGCTTCAGCTGAAGAATTGCATCTCTATTCTTTGAAGCAATTAACATGCCATCTACATAGAGACTAAGCAGCACAATAGAACCATTATCACAAAAGAGAAAATAGACACAAGGGTCATACTCACTGCGAGAATATCCGTGTGAAATAATGAACCCATCAAATCGTTTGTACCACTGCCTTGACGACTGCTTCAGGCCATACAACGAACGCTTCAACTTGCAAACCAGCCCTTCTTTACCAGGCTTCACGAACCCCTCCGCCTGATCCATGTAGATTGTCTCCTCTAAGAAACCGTGAAGAAAAGCAGTCTTCACGTCCATCTACTCTAACTCCATATCAAATGTTACGACTAATGCCAAAATCAATCAAATAGATGTGTACTTCACCACATGAAAGAAGATCTCATTGTAGTCTATACCTTCTTTTTGACAAAGTTCCTTAACCACTAGACGAGCTTTGTATTTCTCACCCTCCTTACTTATGAGCACTCACTTGCAACCAACTGGCTTCTTTCCTTCTGGAAGTTTCACCAACTTCCAAGTTTGGTTCTTCTTGAGTGACTCTATTTCCTCCACCATAGCTGTCAACCATTTATCACGGTCATCAAAATTGATAGCCTCATGATAAGAAGTAGGATTACCTCCACCAGCAACCAACGCAAAAGCAAGTATGTCTTCAAAATCATATCTCTCAGGAGCCTTCGGATTCCACTTATCTCTACCTAAGGCACTACTTTAGGACTCCTGCTGTTGCACTGGGCCTGTATCAGCTACAACCTGCTCAACTTGATCAACTTGATCATTCTGATCAATCTCTGTCGAGCCCTGCTGATCAGAAACCTGCTCATTCGTCTCTGGAAGCTCTATCTCGATCTGTTTATCTTTAACATTAACTTCCCCACTGTTTTGTTTCACCATGTAATCTTCATCAAAGACCACATCTGTAACGTCCCAAGATTACCTGTCCAATACCTGCTTGACATGTGGCGTTATTATATCAGCTTGAAAGCCCATTAACACAAGATACATGTCCATTTCAGAGGTCCGACATGCTTATTATATCATGTGTTTTTCATGCACAAATCGGATGCAATGCAAATAACACCGAGCAATCATATGCCAAACAGGAGGATATAAATACTTATATTCATATATGTACAGGTTAGTGGTAATAATAATAATACGTAAGTTAATCAGGTTAAACCTTGTTTCATGTATTACACGTCATGTCATGTTAATTTTCGTGATTTTTATAAGTTGATGACATGGGAGGAGTTACTACAAGAATTTAGTATAGTTACCTGGTATGGCCGTACTAGGAACAATTAAACAGATTTTATGGTTTTTGCAGTTGACCCACGACGGTTAATTTAACCAAACACGGCCAACATTTATTGTCGTTACATGAACGTTAAAGGGTTAATCAGTCCCTTCCTAGTTAGTCATGTAACCGTAACTCTCCTAGTCATTGTTAATTAAAGGGATCTCTCCTTAATCAGGATTCGGGATTTTCAAGAACATAACATGAAATTAATATTATTAATTCCATGTATAGCAGGTGACTATCATGATATTTCATGATTCGAATAAATTCGTAATTAATTTTATCCAGATCATCTAAAAATTATTTACCTACATGTTATTCAATCTAAGAAATTTTGTAGCATTTCATAATTAATTTTATTACAAAACATAATCATTACCATACAGGATTCACCCAACAAAAACAAGCAAAAGGGACATATGTTCAAAAATATTTATAATAATCTATAAATATTTTACATTTTGCATCGTTACCATTACATCATGTGAATTATTAAATAATGATCAAACAAGTATTTTATCGCGCGAATTATTTAACAACAGGCAAGAGGATACTTTTATCATGCGAACAATTTATTAATGAACAAAAAAATATTTAATATCAGACAGGCAGACAGACATACAATCACCCAGAATTTATTTTAATTTAAACGTGCAATCTAGGCATTCACATAATTAAACCAAACACACGCATTTATTAAATATAAGATAACGATGTGTGTTATCTTATCATTTTAAGAATCAGAAATTAAATCAACCTGCGTACACTACTGCTCCTCAATGTTCGTCGAACCTACAATTGTAGCATACTAGCATAAGTACACAAACATGCATGGTTAAACAATATATACACACATAATAGTGTACAAATTTAGCACACACTAACATATTAACCATATTATATACACATATAATATATTAACAACTATACACATAGTGGAATTAGTCCACTTTCCCCTCCCTGTCAACACAAACGAGAACAGGGAACACAATGCAAGGTATCCAGGTTCAAGCCAAACAAAGGGAAGGCCCGGGGATGGTCGGGGACTGGCCGTCGATGGTCGAGGAAGCTCCGACCAGGCTGGACAAGATCAAGAAAGGCAGGGGAAAGGGTCAGTAAGGTTCGGGTGTGACGGATTTGGATCGGGGTCGAGGAGTTTGAGTCGTTGCCGCGTAGAGGGGCCTCGGGGTTAGGGTTTCCAGGGACGGGAGTGGCCGGAGACGGACAGGAACAGGTCGGCGACGGCGAGGATGGCCGGAATCTGGCTAGGTAGCTAAGTTAAAATCAAAATCCGAAGAAAACCACAAGGGAGGAGACGTGCATTTACTGTTTCTTACGAGGTCCCAACACTTTTCTTTTCCCCGAACATCTATATTTATAGGAGTAGACGTTTTCTGTTTTGAGAATCAAAGAAAAGATATTGTCGGTTATTGATATCTATCTCCTCACTCAAATTTTAATCTAGCAACCGATTATATCTTTAGTGGCGTTTTAAAATTTTAAACCAAAAATTTTGGAATATTACAGCATCTCTACCGATCACTTTCTTCTTTACTACAGGATCCCACAACCTATATCCTTTCACATCATCTTCATATCCAAGAAAGATGCATTGCTTTGATCTAGCATCTATCTTAGATCTCTCAAAACTCTGCATGTGAACATAAGCAGGATATCCAAAAACTCTCAAAATAGAATAATCAACACGTTTTTCAGACCATACCTTCTCTGGAATGCGATGATCAATGGCTGAAGACAGACGCCTATTGATGAGATAACAAGCTGTGTAAACAGCCTCTGCCAAAAAATTCTTAAGGAAACCTATATTTTATCTCATGCACCTAGCTCTTTCCAGCAAAATTCTGTTCATCCTCTCAACTACTCCATTATGCTCTAGCATACCCTTGACCGTGAAGTGCCTAATGATATCCTCATCTTTGCAGAACTGGATAAACTGACCATCTGTGTACTCTATGTCATTAATAATCTGAGATACTTCATCTTTTTCTTTGACTGAGTCTCAACTCATGCCTTCCACTGTTTGAAGATGCTGAACACCTCTGATGTCTGCTTCATGAAATATACCCAAACTCTCCTAGAGTAGTCATCAATAAAGCTCATAAAGTACTGTGCTCCACCTATTGATGTGTCCTTGATAGGCCCCCAGACATTGGAATGTACATAATCTAACACCTCCTTGCTAGAATGAGAAGCTGTCTTGAAGCTCACATGACGTTGCTTCCCAAGAATACAAAATTTACAGAATTCTAGCTCACTTGATTTCACCCCCTTCAGCAAATTTCTTTTGTGAAAATGTCCCATACCACCTTCACTCAAATGTTCTAGCCGCATATGCAAAACCTTGGTGTCATCACTAGCTGAATCTGAACCTGAAGCCGCAGTAGCTCCATCAATCTGTACAAGTTCCCTGTCTTCGCTGCCTTCATAACCACCAGCGATCCCTTTAACACCCTCATGACGCCATTTCTGATTGATACCCCACAACCATCCGAGTCTAGAGTGCCGACTGATATCAGATTTTTCTTAAGGTCTCGGACATACCGCATATCCCCCAGTGTACTGACTATACCATCAAACATTCTGACCTTGACAGTTCCAATCCTAGCAACTCTATACACCGAGTCATTGCCCATTAACACCGAACCTCCACTACATGGCGTCAGTGTATCAAACCACTCTCTCACGTGGCACATATGAAATGAGCACCCGGAATCCATAATCCACTCATTTAACAAAGTATTACCTCGAGCTGTCAAAGGTAAACTGTCGGACTCTGCAACTCCTGAAGCCACGTAGAGATCACCATCGCTGTTGTCTACAATCTCAGCTATACTTGCAGAACTGGATGATTTCTCGGACGAATTGCTTTTATTCTGAGGACATTGTGCTTTCATGTATCCCTTCTCATGACACTTGTAGCACTCCACCTGGGATAAGTCACGAGGACCTCACGACTTCGATCTGGATTTCCCTCTGCTACACTTGTTCCTTTGATGACCTCTGCTCCTGTTCTTTGACTTAGCAACATATCCCTCCCCAGAACTGCTGGAACCTAAAGGATTCAACTTGTTCACATCAAGAACTGCTGATGTCACCTCTTCTACACTCAACTTGTCCTTGCCAACAAGTAGAGTGGTCTTCAAAGTAGCATAGGAACTAGGAAGTGATTTGAGCAAGATCAATGCCTGATCCTCCTCCTCAACTCTAACATCCAAACTAGCCAACTGCATCACAAGCCGATTAAACTCGACAATATGATCCGTCCGCTCCTTCATCTTGAGGTCAAACAAATCTGTCTTCAAATAAAGCTTATTTGATATGACTTGGACATGTAAACAGGTTCTAACTTCTCCCACATCTTCGCCGGTGAGACCTCATTCATAACTTGATACTTCACCTGTGGCATCAGGCTCAATCTGATATAGCCACAGCCTTTGCTTCCAGTTCCTCCCAGTCATCCTGTTTCATATCTGTTGGCTTGATTCCTTGCAGAGTCTTAAACAATCCTTGCTGCACAAAAACATCCTTGATCGTACTTTGTCAGATGGTGAAATTATTTTTCCCATCAAACGACTCAATCTTGAACTTAGTCGTATTCACCATTGTCTCAATATTAGGAAAACACAACAAAGATTCTAGCTTTGGAATCCTTTCAAACCAACTAGAAACTCTGATCAGAAAAATTGAATCTTTAAAGCCCTAGACCCAAAAATTCCGAATCCTGTCTACCTGCTTCTGATACCACTTGTTGAGAATAACAATCTGAGATAAACACGGAATAACAAAGAATAATAAATCAAAGATCAAAAGAAACCAGCGAGAAAGTAAACAATATCAGATTTACGTGGGAAAAACCCTCAAGGGGAAGAAAAAACCCACGAAAAACGAAAATCCACTATCAAACAACGTTTATAGCATTTCCTGAACCTGATGGCTCAATCTCACTTTGTGTGCACTCAAAAGCCACTAGGAATCGCCAAACAATCGTCCTCTGTCGCTCTATATTCGTCGTCAATAATTGGAACCCTAAAACAAACTTTTTATAGGGCCTATAAATAAAACAGAACAAAAAACCATGCCTGACACCGGTCGTGCCCGCGATGTAAATTACATGTTATTGAAAGTGCTTACAAAAACCTTTAATCGCTAATTCCACTTAGATATTCGTGATAATTACAGTTCACATAACATAATTCATAAACTTACAATCAAGTTTGACGACAAGTCACGAGCATTTTGATTTTTTAATTGCTTATGGCTAGCTTTTTAGTCATGAACAAATATAACCATTTTTCTGAGCCAACCTAACTCCTCAACTATCTCAACAAGCTTTTACCAAAACAAGGACAATGCAGAAACCAAATCAAGAGCACAAATGACCGCAAGGCGCCACATCACCTCTGGATTATGAACCAAGAACTCATGAAACACTCTGTAACTCACGATCGGATCTTTATACGTCCTCCCTAGCAACCTTAGCCAATGAGCTTCCATCAACCTCCCCAGGTTCGTATTCCTCGCCTTGTATCTGTCAAAACTCCACACAAAATCACACCAACACAGATCAAAACTACATATCAATCAACTAAAACCACCACATATAAAATCCATAGCTTCACATTGTATTAGGTTCATACACACATCTCCTGGTCAACAACATGATTATTCACATATTGATATTCAGTGTATCACAAAATAAGCAACACCGCATCGAGTTAAATATGTGGTAATGGTATTAAATCTATCCCAAAATCTCCTAATCTATTACCTTCTTATTTCACATATTGATATTCAGTATGTAACGAGTTAAGCAATACCACATCATGTTAAATCTGTAGCTTTGTGTTGTATTAGGCTTATACACACATCTCCAGAATCAACAACCTGTTTATTCCACATACTGATATTCACCAGTATCATACGTAAGCAACGATTCAACACTATAGACATCAACGCCATAATCAATAATAACCAATGAATCAACAACGCACGACGGAGGGAACCAATAAATCGGAGGCCCATCGACACTGGAATCCCGATCTTCATAAAAACTATAATAAACCAGCTGATGAAGAGCGTGAGAATGATCCGGCCTCAGCGCTCTCCGATCCACGATCCCTCGCCACAGCGTCGACAGGGATGAACGAGGTGATGGGAGGTAGGACATAAAATAATGCGGAATAAACCGTCTCCCATTTGTATGAACCTGTTAGGAAGTAAACAAAATAGAGCAAAAAAACAATAAGATTCAAAGAGACGATTTTACATGGAAAACCCCTCGATGTGAGGAGTAAAAAACCAAGACTGAAACCCACTTCAAAACTCCACTATGAACAAAATAATGGGTACACGAGATCCTCTCAAGATAGCACTAGAGATAAACTAATCGAGCAATCAATTAGATCGACGCAACAAAACAAATAGCCAAATTCGTTAGAAAAGCTGCAGCCCCCTTCGGACTATAATAACTCAGCCTATACATCTCTAAACAATGCACCGTTTGTTTCTGATTGAATATTGACGAGTTAGGAACGCGCTCACCAAATTTCATGATAATCCGACACTGTTTCAACCTCCGTCCGGTCTCTGAAAGTGGACTGCTGCAACCAGAAAACTGGAACCAAGAAACTATCGATTTAGAGTTGATGTTCGCTGTTGCTGTGATGTGCTGTTGATTCTCTTTATTGATCAAAAACTTCATTTTCCCTTCTTTTTTGCTGGCGAAAAGAAAAGGTACAACCTCACGCTACTCTGTACGTGGCTGCAACCCAAAGATCTGATCTCAAAACCTAGAGATCTAAAAAACACCTATATATATATATATATATATATGGGGTAACCCATCGGGCTTCCTCCACAAAGGAGTGAATCCGACCCAATAAATCTCCCCCTCACGACGAAGTGGAGGAGCTCGCCATTTCCGTGATCGAACGGCATACCTCAAGCTTGTGTCTTGACAATGCTGTAGTAAGCGTATCAGTGCCATTATCATCTGTGTGAATCTTCTCACGATGAACCTTCTTCTCATCAAGGGCATCTCTAATCCACGTGTAGCAAGTATTAATGTGTTTCATCTTATCATGATAGGTAGACTTCTTGCTGAGGTGAATCACACTCTGATTGTCACAAAACAACGCATAACGGTCTTGCTTGAACCCCACGTCTTGAATGAATCTCTTCATCCAAAGTTATCTCTTTACACGCTTCTGTAGCCGCGATGAACACTGCTTCTATTGTAGAAAGTGCAAAATATTTCTGCAACCTTGACTACCAGTAAACAGCCCCCCCTGAGAAAGTCATCAAATAACTTGAAGTAGACTTTCGGCTGTCGACATCTCCGACCAAATCTGAATCTGTATAACCAACCAATGACGGTTTCTCAATTCCAAAACAAACTCTGAGCTTGGAAGTACCTCAAAGATATCTCAATATCCACTTCACTGCTTCCCAGTGAGCTTTACCTAGATTTAATTGAAAGCGACTCACTACACCAACTGCATGAGCAATGTCCGTCCTCGAATACACCATCGCATACATCAAGCTACCAACCGATGAAGCGTAAGGAACTCGTGACATATACTTTCTCTCTTCATCCGTAGAAGGACTCTGATAGCACTTAACTTAAAGTGTGAAGCTATAAGAGAACTTATCACTTTAGCATTTCCCATGTTGAACTTCTGAAGTACTTTCTCAATATACTTCTCCTGCGATATCCATAGCTTCTTGACATCTCTGTCTCGATCAATCCTGATACCAAGGATCTTGTTTGCTGGCCCCATATCCTTCATGGCAAAGGACTCACTTAACTGCTTCTTTAACCTGTCAATGTGAGAAGCGTTCTTGCCAACAATCAATATATCATCAACATATATCAACAGAATAATGAAGTCATCTGCTGAAAAACTCTGCACGAACACACAATGGTCATCGTTGGACTTCCTGTAGCCATGCTGCTTCATAACAGATTCAAACTTCTTGTACCACTGTCTTGACGCTTGCTTCAGGCCATATAAACTCTTTCTCAATCTGCAGACGTAGTCCTCTTTTCCTTTCACAACAAAAACCTGTGGCTACTCCATGTATATATCTTCTTGCAGATCACCATGCAAGAAGGCTGTCTTGACATTCATCTGCTCAATCTCCAAGTCTAGGCTAGCTACTAGGCCTAGAACCACACGAACGGATGACAACTTCCCAACTGGAGAGAATATCTCTTCAAAGTCAATCCCTTTTCTCTGAGTGAACCCCTTGACAAATAATTTGGCTTTGTACCGCGTCTTTGAAGTCAGCTCATCATGCTTTAACATGAATACTCACTTGTTCTTCAAGACTTTTCTATCTTTAACCGACTTCACTAGGTCAAAGGTATGATTATTGTGGAGCGACTTTATCTCATCCTGCTTGGCCTCAAGCCCTTTACTCTAGAATTCATCATCTAAGGCCTCTAAATAGGATTTTGGTTCACGTGCATCAGTCACTATCACATACTGATCTGAAGGATATCTGGTAGACGGTTTCGGATTTCTAGCTAACCGTCGGAGCTGAACATGCTATGGAGTAATTTGTAGAACGTCTGCTGGAACCTCTACTGGGATCTCTGGTTTAGGAACGGTATCATCAATGTCAACTGACTCTGGGACATGTGTAACTTCTGGATCAACCTGTTCATCTTCCTCAACCTGTATGGGCACATGCGCATGAGGAAATGAATCCCAATCAATCAATTCATCACTGACCTGTGGTGTTGAAATCTCTGATTTCTCAATGTCCCGAATAGTCAGATCTTCCATGAACACAACATCCCTGCTTCTTACAAGTTTCTTCTCAACTGGATCATAGAACTTGTAACCGAACTCATCCTGCCCATAACCGATGAATATACATTGTCGAGATTTCACATCGAGTTTTGATCTCTCATCTTTGGGTATGTGAACAAATGCCTTGCACCCAAAGACACGTAAGTGATCATACAAGACATCTTACCCTGTCCAAACTCAATCAGGAACATCAAGAACCAAAGGAATGCAGGGAGTAAGATTAATAACATGAACAATGATATTCAAAGCTTCACCCCAAAAGGATCTCGATAGTTGCGCGTGTGAAAGCAAAAATCTCACCCTTTCAACTAGTGTTCTATTCATTCTCTCAGCTAAACCATTCAATTGAGGTGTCTTAGGAGGTGTCTTTTGATGTCTGATACCCTGTTGTCTGCAATACTCATCAAAAGGACCATAGTACTCTCCCCCGTTATCAGTTCTCATGCATTTCAACTTCCCCCCTATTTGCCTCTCAACTAAGGGATGAAACTGTTTCAACGCATCTAACGCTTGGTCTTTTATGCTTCAAGGTGTAAACCCATACTTTTCTTGATCAATCATCTATGAAGATAACGAAATAAAGAGACCCACTAAGTGTTCTCACCTTCATAGGACCACAAACATCACAATACACCAAATCTAGAATACCTGGTTTTCTAGAAGGAGGAGAACTCTTGAAAGCAACCGTGCTCTGCTTCCCTGCTAGGCAATGAGCACACCTCTTCAATGTTGAATTTTTCAAACCTGGAAGGAGCTTCTTCTTGGCCAAAACAAACAATCCCTTCTCACTGATATGACTGAGTCTTCTATGCCACAACTCTGCTTTCTCTTCTTCATCAACTGCAGAAATCCTGTCGCCACACAACTTCTCTTGTGTGATGTACAAAGAAGAATGTTTGGTTCCTCGAGCCACAACCAAAGAACCCTTAGTGAGCTTCCATCGGCCATCATAGAAGGTGTTGCAAAAACCTTCATCATCCAGCTTACCTGTGAAAATCAAGTTCAGATGAATATCAGGAATGTGTTTGACATCATGGAATACTAACCTCGTGCCGTTACTGGTCTTTAGACATACATCCCCAATGCCGACAACTGGTGCCAGTCCGTTATTTCCCATTTTCATAGGAACGTAGTCACCTGTCCTGTAAGATATGAAGAAATCCCTACGAGATGTAACATGAATCGATGCACCATTGTTAATCACCCAACTGATCTCATGACATATAAAATTCACAGCATCACCATCAAACACAAACAGAAAACCATTAGAAACTGTCACAATTCGATCATCTTTCTTATCTGTCTCAGACTTCTTCTCTTTGCCCTGCTCATCCAACTCTCTTTTCAGAACACGGCAGAATCGCTTAAGATGACCTTTCTCATGACAATGATGACATTCAACATTTTCATACTTGTTGGACGTACCTCTACTTTACCGCGGCTCTTATCTCGGCTATTACCATGAACAGATCTGTTCATCGAATCATGATTGTTGCTTCTACCTCTGTTCTCAACAACCAAGACATCCTGATGCAAAGAAGTCCCTTGAGTTTTTCTTCTCATCTCTTCATTCAAAATACTACTCTTGACGAGTTCCATGGTAATAATACCATCTGGAGCAGAATTAGACAACAAAATTCGAAAAATTTCCTAAGAGTCAAGTAAAGTATCGAGTAACCATAAGGCTTGGACCTCATCATCAGATATGATCTTCATTCCAGTCAACTGATTTATAATTCCCACAAAGGAATTCAAATGATCAGCTAACAGAGTACCATCACGATATCGCAATGTCATAAACTGTTTAATCATAAACAGTTTATTGTTTCCTATCTTTTGAGCGTACAACTCCTTGAGCTTACTCCACAAGGTGTGAGCATTCGATTCCCCTGAGATATGATTCAACACATTGTCATCAACCCATTGTCTGATATAACCACAAACCTGATGATGCAAAATATTCCACTGATCATCAGATTTATCGCAGGCTTCATTTTTGAAAACAGAGGCAAGTAATAATCTTTCACATATAACAAATCTTTCATCTTTCCTTTCCATGTATGGTAATTCGAACCATTTAACAAAATCTTTCTACTCGTATTTGTCTCCATTGTTCACAAGTCATACCAAGTACAACCTCGGCTCTGATACCACTTTGATGGGAGATAGGACACAAAACAATGCTGAATAAACTGTCTCCCACTTGTATGAACCTGTTAGGAAGTAAACGAAGTACAACAGAAAACAATAAAGATACAAAGATACGATTTTACGTGGAAAACCCCACGATGTAAGGAGTAAAAAACCACGAGGTCGAAGCCCACTTCAAAACTCCACTATCAATGAAATAATGGATACACGATATCCTCTCTAGATAGCACTAGACGAAAACTAATCGAGCAATCAATCAGATCGACGCAACAAAAACAAACAGCCAAATTTGTCGAAAAAACTACAGTCCCCTTTGGTCTATCATAACTCAGGCTATACACCTCCAAACAATGCACAGATAGTTTCTAATCGAAGATTGATGAGTTAGAAATGCGTTAATCAAATTTCACGATAATCCGATACTGTTTCAACCTCCGTTCGGTCTCTGAAAGTGGACTGCTGTAACCAGAAAACTGGAACCAAGAAACTGTCAATGAAGAGCGGATGTTCCCTGTTGCTGTGATGTGTTGCTGATTCTTTTTGTTAATCAAAAACTTTAGCTACCCTTCTTTTTGGCTAGTGAAAAGCAAAGGTAAAACCTTATGCTACTCTATACGTGATTGCACCCCAAAGATCTGATCTCAAAACCTAAAGATCTAAAAAACACCTATATATATACATATATATTTCGATGCATATATAAATCAACCCAATAAAATTAGGGCTCCTCCATATAATTAAATATGGACTAACCCATCCGCCTTCCTCCACAAAGGAGTGAACCCGACCCAACACGTGGTTTCCCCAGCGCAGTGGAGACAGAGATCGCTTGGCAGAGTGTGGCGAGGAAGGAGTCGAATTCGTAGGCGGAGAGGCCGGTGGTGACGAGGTCTGCGGCCGTGATGTCGATGATGTTTAATCTCTATTAAAATTTATTTAAGTTAGGAGAAATATCACAATTTAGGATTATATCTTGACTAACTTCGTAGTGAGATATAAATACCTTAAGGAGAATTAGTGCTTAATCCAAGAAATAGATTACTAGGATTAATTTGTATTCTTGTGAATTACCTAAAATATCTTTGCTTGACAACATCGCAATACTCTTATTGGACAACATTAGAATATATCGAAAATTGCCCGTCTAAACTTTCCTACAACTCTATCTACATAGAATTATTCACAATGTTATGTTGGCTATGATTAATTTGACATGCTATGAATGACGACATATGATCCTTGCTAATATTTAACTATCATCTATAGATTATTATTATTATTCAATATCTATTCTCATTAGTTTTAGTTAATATATCTTCTTAATATCTTCCATCTTTATTATAAGATTTGATTTGATTGTTGAATTTAGGTTGAGAATTAAAAGTTCATGTGGGAACAATCCCTTCTTACCACTACTACTTTTCAAGGGGGAGTAATTTGATGTGCTAACGACACACGGTTTAAATTTTGACGTCGTTGTCCAGGATTGTCAATTATTTAATTCCTAAGTTCAATAATCATTTGTTAGATCTTGTAATTTATTGTTTGTCTTTTTCCAATTGAAGGTCATATTTGGATATCTTATCAAGTTTGGATTAGAAGGAAACTATCTGTATTAACTTGGTGAGATCGTTCTTTAATTTTTCTGATTATGACTGTAAATATGGGAGAGAAAACTTTGAAAGAAATATGTGGACCAAACATGGATGGTGAACCAATGTGCATCATTTTTCCTAATGTAGAAGTTCCATTGAAATTCAATGCTGGATTTGTTCAAATGTTGTCAACGTTTAGAGGATTACCTGTTGAAGACCTTCATACACATTTGAAAGAATTCCATGTAGTCTGTAGTAACATGAAATCCGAGGGTGTTAATGAAGAAACAATCAAGTTAAGAGGTTTCTTCTTTTCATTGTAAAATTTAGCCAAGGATTGACTTTATTATCTACCATCATGAAAACATGGGCTGAATTACAAAGAAAATTTTTAGAAAAATTCTTTCCAGCCTCTAAAACGGCATCAATTAGAAAGTAAACCTATGCAATATAACAATCTGAAGATGAATGTTCGCATGAATATTGAGAGCGTTAAGAGAAATTATGCGCAAGTTACCCACATCATCAAATTTTATAACGACTCCTTATTCAATACTTTTACGAAGGATTAAACCAAACTGATAAGGGAATGATTGATGTAATCTGTGGAGGAGCTTTAGCTACTAAAACATCTTCAGAAGCTCGAAGAATAATATCTATCATGGAGGATAATTCTCAATCATATGGCTTAACTAAGGAGAAATCAGATTTGAACAAAGATACAACTATAAAGAAGAAGGATGAATAGATTGAAGCCTTGACTTTACTCATAAGAAAAGTTTTTGAAAAAAACAATCCGGAACAGACCAGGTGAAATATGCCAAAGAGTGGGACACAATGCTGAATCATGCCCCACGATTCAAGTCAAAGAAAATATAATTCATTTGGAACCATTTCCAGAAATGAATGCATCAAGTGAAATAACAAATGCAATCAATTTTTCTCAATAATCACCTCCTTCCATTCAAATAGAACAAAAGTAAGAAACTCATAATCAAACTCAATCAGATGATACATCAAACATGTCTTTCCAAGAAATGTTGAAAGTAATTGCATCAAGTCATATATCCTTGCAAAAATCAATGGAATCATCAATGCAATAACTTAGAGATAAAATTGGAGGATTGACTGAAGTGGTGACAAAATTATAAAAAGAACTCTTAGAGAAAACTACTCCAACTCCAAGAATGAATGTAGCCGAAAAAGGTTGAAGCTTGATTTTGAAAAGGGTTGTGAAGCCTTCCAGAAAAGATTAGAGCATTCGTCTGAGAGATGCATTATGGACTTACAGAACAACTTATAAAACACCTATTGGAATGTCTCCTTATAGACTGCTATATGGCAAAGCTTGTCATTTACCAATAGAATTACAACATAGAGCATACTTGATAATTAAGAAATGCAATTCGAATTATAATGAAGTAGTAAAGAACAGAAAACTATAATTGTAAGAACTTGCAATTTTCAATATAGATTGCAATTTTCAATATAGAAGGGAGCACATCGGTCTAATAAATAGAGTCGCTTTCAATACTTGCTTTTTTAAGATCAGATCCTTTTTGTACAAAAGCAGAATGCACCTAAGTCCTAATTATGGATACTAAAGATCTAATAAAGCTTTACTATTTCAATTCATTGGGCAAGCAATAGTTTGTCATATGGACTAGGATTGGTATGGACAGATGAGTTGATCACACTTTTTATACGAGGAAAATATGACTAGTGTTGCAAGACGCATGAGCTAGCACATTGGTTATGGAAGCACATGTGGCTAGTCCTAAAGGAACAAGTTTATTATACTGCGAGAACTAGTTACAACGGTTAGTTGTCTGTTGCTACAACATCAATAGCACATCCCATTACACATTATCGACAAATCATGATATGGAACCCTCTGAGATTTTTTTTTTTTTTGATAATTGAATTACAAAGCATAGTTAGTAGAAACGGGTAAAAAAACGATAAAAATACGTCGACTAGTTGAATTATACGAAATATATAGTTATTTTTTAAAAAACATTCTCGTTTAATGCGTATATAAATCAGACTCGTTTTAATAATACGTGTTTTTTTTTACTATGTTACAAAGGACAAAAAAACCTCATACAGGATCATAAGATTACAGCTCAGTAATACAAAGGAAAGCAACAAAATCCTACGAGATTAATTAGCGCATGAGAAAAACATTTTTTGATAACACAGCGTCTGATAAAGTTCTCGGAGCATTTTCCCTACCATGGACGCGCGGGGGCATCATATTACAGCAAGTCAAATCTGATAGCCTTTTAATGTTATTGGAGAGTACGTAGTTGAATTTAAAAAGGCAAATCCCTCAAAGTTATATGGACAAAATCAACTTGTTAGTCCGGATAAATAAGGTTCAACGCTCTAATCTATCGTAAATAGTAATGTCGGTATCACTTCATGTTGAAAAATGTGCTCCATCAAAAGCTCAAAGTTTAAGGCAATGCAACTGCTGCAACATGATTCATAAGCCTAATAAGGGTATAGGATAATCCAAGAAGTCGCACTCCTTCTCTCAGTTTGAGATACAGATTCGAGAGTTAAACATCTTTCTATATGCCTCATGGATCAGAATTCAGACAGATCATCCATAAGCGACAGCTTACTATTAAGTTGTGTAGGATGCGACAGTTCCCAGGGTTGAGGATTTACTAGTAGTGTGGATCCATTGATGAACAACAGATCGTTGCTGTGTCATAATTAACTTCAGTTCTGGTTAGAAGATGACCCTGGGACAAATTCTTTAGGTCGGTTAAAATGTTTCTTAGATTATCCGTTCAGGTTTAACAAAGAACTGGTCTTTATTTAGCAACTCCAGGTGCCTACTTTTTCCTTCTCCAAGGAGCATGTCGCTAAAATCACAGTAAATCTGATTCTAATTTGTTTGATAACAACATGCTGAAGGTAGAAATCATTCCTGGTTGAGCAACCATTGCTAGTTTATCGTATCATATGCTTATCGCTTCACTGTAAAACCGGACAGTAACTATGGCAGCAACTTGACTGAAGAATATTTCTAGCAAACTAGTAACAAGGTTCATATTATCTGTAGAAGTACCATGATAAAACGGCGGTCGCACATGATGATGATGTAAAAGCAATAGGTACATTGTACATCATCTTATGTGCTTAATTGACAATATCATACACTTTGCAGATATTACAGCTGCTTCACACTTTAATACTATCAGTGTCCCAAAACACATGTCTTCCTGTACAGATACCTCTTTCTAGATCAGAAGCACTCGAGCACCTACCAGGTAAGATCAGTAAGACAAGAGGACGAGGACGACGAGCAACACAAGAGCCACACCCCAAGGCGAACACCCAGACCCATGAACCTCACCATAATATTGCTGTGACCCAGGCTTATCAAACCCAAGAGACCTCGCCGAGGTGGACAAAATGGAGATCCATTGTACAACAATAACAATCAACAGCGAACCCATCAGCAAGCGCCTAAGCAACTCTCCGACGACCGTTATGATCAACTCGTATCTAAGGTATCCGAGCACGCTGCATAGGAGCAGGAGTGTCATAAGGGACTGAAAGAACCATGACTCGTATGCACTCGACCCTGTGGCCGAAGCCATGATATAAGGAGTGAGAGGTAAAAGATTTGGAATGGAAAAAGATAGAGTCGGAAAGACAGTTAAAAAGAGGTGCAGGGAAGTTGAAATGATGTAATAAAGATAAGTGTAGTGTATAGATGCCCTATTTGCTCTAAGCCTAGTTCTACACTTCTATATAGTATTTAGTTACTCATCAATGAGTGTCCCATGTCCAATAATTTAGATTGCTTTATATGTTTTATTTTGGAAAAATAGCATAAAACCCTCATGAACTATTCGACAATGATATATGATCCTTTTGAACTCTGAACTATGCGGATGATCCTCTTAAATGGTGTTTAATGTCAAAATAATTCAATTTTCTTTTAAAACTAGTTAAGAATATATATATGATCATTTTATGAACTTCTTTTAATGTGATTTTGTGCCAAAATAGTACTGTTTCTTTTAACGATAGAGGGGTTAAGTGTATATTTTTAAATTTAATAGGGATCATGTATCACAACTCAATATTTTAGAGGGATTAATGTCATTTCCCCTTTATATTTACCTATTTTTCTCCTAGCAAGATTCAGGGACCAGTGAAAAATATGAAGGCATCTGTTCTAGAATCTGGTGTAGCCTAATCCCTGAGCAATATATATGAAATTTAAAGGGTCCAGAATGAAAAGGAAACTCCATAAACAGGGCAGCTAAGATTTTCATCGAAGATCGAATCCATTAAGATACGAGCAACTGAATCCGCAACTTTAAGGGGCCGAGGCCAAGGCCGCCCAAACATGTTGTCTAGGAGGCTAAGAGAGTAAAAGAAGATCTTGTAGATGCACAGGATCATATTGTCATGCTTCCAGGGAGCAATTTCCAGGGTGTTCTAAGAAAGTGAAATTGATGTCACAAGTCAAGTTTTACCAAACGTTTGCGAAATCAGGCAACAGTAAGCTATCGCTTGTTCAAAGTAGACAATAACAACAGCCGGAAAGATGACCAAGGGAGGTGACAAGAAGTTGAATATAAGGAAGATGCAAATCCCTATTAGTCAAATAATATCTGGAATCCATGTGAACTTGCTAGCGAGTCAAAACAGACAATTTCTTGACAAGATGTGTAAGCTGTACAAGTCATATCTTGGTAAATTAATCTTACCATCTTAAAATCACAGAACACTAGACCTAAGGATGGAATTAAAAGAGTTCCCATCAACGAACCGAAATTAAACAATTAAGCAACAAATAGAGTATGCTCCTGGGCCCTATTATTCCGTGCAGAGAGTTTCAGGACATTAGCATGATCACGCATCATTTCAACTGAAAACATTCAAGATCCCAGCTTGATTTCAAGGAGCTCGGATAACCAACATGAGAACACTTGGTTTGTAAACGAATCATACCAGAAGCTTCTCAGAAACCAAATAGATACCACAACCTGATAAAGAGCAACGAGAACATGATAAGAATGTTATTGCAGTCTGAAAAATACTAATCAATATTTAAGTGAGGAACAATATAGTAAATCAATTGCCTTGGACTCCCACTAATGTCAGAGGGTCCTGATTCTTCTTAGTTAAACATGAGATTCAGAATACAGTTGTAGTAACTTGGATTCAATACATAAAAATAGGGACTGATACAACAATGAGATTGCTCATCTTCGAGAATTAAGAAGTTTGCCGCAACCTTGAAAGTTACATCGCTCTCAAGTACACTTGAATAAAATGCTCTACTCAATTGTTGTCTTCAATGGATGGAGAGGCTGGTGGTGTTTGACCAATAGGGAACTTTGATGGAAGGGGGATCAGGGGATGCTGCAAGCGCCTTGACTTGCCATACCCAATGCATATCGAAGGGCACGAGCAACAGGAACTGCAACTGCATTTCGTACTTGGATGTACCTACACAAACAATATGATAAATCTTAGCACATATACACGGAACATAAATAAGCAGACATAAAATATTAAAAGGATGTACCTTCAATACGACATGATAAAACTGGTTAATTACCTTTTTTTTTTTTTTATCAACTTGAGCATATTATTTACATGTATTAGTATACTTGAGGTAAAGATGCACAAAGTAGCTAACCTTGTTGTTGCACCATTCACAATATGAACTCAGATTGTCAAAATATTTGAAATAGTTGGGCTATCATAAAAATAACTCAGAAGTATATCTTTAAAAGAAAAACTCCCATTTATACTTTACCTCTCTTTTATTGAGCCTTTAAGCTGGTAGTAATCAGGAAAACCTTGCAATCTTGCATTTTCCCACACTGTCAGCACCCGATCTTGGAAAGGGTGTAATATAACCTACATACAACAAGAACAACCAAGAACTGATTACCACAATGCTTAACCATGTTGTATTGATGCTATTTGCTACATTATACGTTCAAAAATTGCTGGAAAAATGATGTTTAGCCTGGCTGTGAGGTTCTGCCCTGAATAGCTGGAACTGCTTCATCATACCACAATATTCCGAACGGTCTGCATGAAGTCATGTGATGAGAACATACCCCCAAAAAGGACGCATATAATTCAAAAACAACGGTATTAACCCATAGAGGAGCATAAGACAATGGACTGAGAATGAGGAGCTAGACTAGCGACCGAGAGAAACAAAAGCTTACTTTGATGAAGTCCCACCGAAAAAACTGATTGCGTAGTTTGGAATCTGTTAGGCAAACAATGCAATTCTTCGTAAGAAGCAACCAATCGGAAAATGTCACTACTGAAGCAGGACAATCCTGAGTCAATTAGTGGTTCATTCGCCAGACATGTCTGTGAACAACACAAGATGTGCATCGAAATAATCTGATTTGAATATATCTAAAAAATGCTTGCTGGATAGTTCAAAAACAAACAAACAAACAAATAAATAAATAAATAAAATTGCTGGATCTATAGATCCTCTACAAGTATGTTAACACCTTGTATCTCCTTTCCCTTATCATCGTTTCAATCGACTTGCACATGCAGCATTATTTTTTTTCAATCATAAAAAATACTTTCTCCATTAAAATCCAAGAGAGGATCTTCTAAAGAACCTTTTGAGAGAACATGTAATAGGCATTTCTGTTCAGGATCAGCCATCATTGAGGGAAACAAAAGGTTAACAAGACAGCGCTAACTTAGAAGCAGAAGATCAGGAAGAAAAAAAAAGTTCAAAAAGAAAATTTTGTTTATGTTACAAGTAATTGTTACACCGTTCACGTAACAGAAGAAGTATTTAGTTAGTCAATAACATTGACCTAGGATTGTGTATACATTCATTGATCCGCTAGCTGATATGACACGAATTGTCTTACCAAAGGTTTCTTGGAAGTCAAGGGGAACTCGTTCTACACCAGGCAAGTCTCTGAAAGAAGCTCCCTCAATACAAAATGTGAGTCGAGTTAGTGCAAAACCAATGAAGTATGATTAGTGATGAGAACAAGTCCAAAGATACAAACCATTTTCTTTGGAATTTGACTTGTCCTCTCGTAATCGTCTTGATTGAGTTGTAAGGGGCAGTGATAGTAAAATACATCGTGTAATGCATCTGGATCGTCTATTGAGTACCCAAGCATTGCTGTGAGAGGAAAACACACAAAAACGTAAGGTTCACTTTGCTTTATGAGATTGAAGGACGGCAATAAGTTCAAAAGGAATATTTGTCCAGGAGCGAAATGCAAGGCATAACAAATAGAGACCCTAGAGTTGGAATTTATTTAACAAAATGAGGAAAGTGGTGTAAAACGAAAATGATACGAAACTGGAACGGAACTTTACTATTTTTCTCCACCTCTCCTTCTCCGATTCTTTACAAAAATGAGATGTGTTTTACAAAGGAAGGGCACGACATTTATAGCCAAAGTGGACGGTTACTTTGCAACCTTTTTCTCCCGACATGAATAGTGTCGGGCCCCCACATGAACAGTACCAAACAGTATAAGCGATCCCCTCAAGGAATAATAAATGATAAGAAAAATATACATAGAAAATTAAGATATAGATAACATTCACATGTATTTCACAACACTCTTTCTTGAATGTATCTATCACCTGAAGTGAGATTGTCTCATTAAAATCTTGCTTGGAAAAACCAAATGGGATAAAAATCATGTCAAAAGAAAAAGAGTACAGTCTTCCCCTCAAATCAAACACCTTTAATCTTCAGAATATTGTTGAAGAAGATTTTGAAGTCTGTGCATTCCAATCTTCTCTCGAAGCTTCGCAAAATTTGTACTCGACAACACTTTTGTAAACAGGTCTGCCAAGTTATTACTTGAGCTTATCTGCTTCACATCTATATATCCATCCTTCCGAAGATCATAAGTGTAGAAGAATTTTGGTGATATGTGCTTCGTTCTGTCATCCTTGATGTATCCTCCTCTGAGCTGTGCAATACAGACAGCATTATCTTCATAAAGTATGCTAGGAGCTCCTCTGACAGACGATAACCCACATGTCTCTTGAATGTGTTGAATCATTGATCTCAAAGATACACATTCTAGGCTTGCTTTATGTATTGCTATAAGCTCTGAATGATTCAAAGAAATTGCTGTGAGGGTCTGTTTTATTAATCTCCAGGATATAGCTGTAAAGCCCCAAAAAATTGAGATCAAATAAATATAAAAAATTATGATCTAATAATAGTTTGTAAATTAATAAATGTAACAAATTATGCGTTTCTTGGTTTATAATAAATTAAAAGAAAGAAATAAATCTCATTTCAAAGTTTTGAGACGTAACGTTACGTTTATAACATTAAAACTTGTGACAAAGTTGGGATATCTTTTGTCGTGGAAAAATTTCAAAAATTATATGTTAATTAATAATATGATTTTTCGAGCGTGGTGGTAATATTTAAGCCAAGGCTGTGGGAGATATGAGATTAATTAATCCTACGATTAAACGAATCGGGGATGTTTTGTTTTAAATTCTCCCACCACACCTACCATCTCCTTTTCTCCATCACTCCACTAACCTAGCCACCACGCACCATACCAACTCCACCAAAGATCTCCACTAGGTAAATGCCACTTTCATGCAAATCCTCTCCTTTTTATGCCTTCCTTCCTTCTCTTGCCATATCTCTTTGCAAACCAACAACCGGGGCTGTGGAGCAGCTTGGAGAGAAGAGGAAAATCAGCTTGGATATCAAGGAAAATACGAGAGGAAGAAGGAAGGAAGCGGCACAAGTATGTCCCGTTCAAAGGAGTGGAACCGAGGTACTCATACCAAGTCAAACCTGGCTCAAAACCGTTTTAACAAGAGGGTAAGTGCTGTGACTCTCATAGCTTAGTCTCATACAGTCCATTTGTAGCTAATAACAAAAGAAACGGTAAGGAAAACAAG
>JAOVYX010010596.1:0-33718 GCA_035668315.1 Drosera spatulata | reverse complement strand
GAACCCTACTTCTATGAAATTTACAATACCTGAACAATATCTAACATCGAAATTGAAAACAAAATGCACAAAAATAATGAATGGAACATATGTTTTTGGTGAAGGCGTAGTTTTTATAACCATCAAGTTGATCGTTCATTACCCAAATAGAATAAAGTTATTGTTTGAACTAAGATTCTTCTGCTATAAATTAAGATAACAGATAGGCAATAAGTGTGAACTTCTGGGAAAGCTTAAGGTAAAACCAAAAGGGACAATCCGTGGAAAATATCATTTGGAAGATTTTATTATAAGGAGGTACCACCTAAGATCTTAAATTTCCACAAAGCACCAGTAGGACTAAGTAGTATGCCTAAACATCTAGCAGTACATCTATTCTGCTTAGTAGTATGTCTACTATGCATACTAGTATGTTGAGACAACTAATACGTTCGTCGGAATCCGATCGGAACAACTAGTAAGTCCATCAGAATCCGACCAAAGCAATTAGTACGTCCGTTGGAATATAATCGAAACCACTAGTATGCCCGTCTCCCCACCCCCTTGCCCTTCATTCCACCACAGCCATCATCTGATTCACTCCTTTTCTTTACAATCTCATTCTGTTGCTGCCCTCTCACTCCCATCACATCACCTCCAGCACCTTGACCCACCTCCAGCCAGGTCCACTCCTATCGCCTTGCCAGCTTCCTTCGTCGTTGCCTTGAGAGGAGGAACGATGGGGCTGGATGCATCGATAGCGATGAGTTCATCGGATGAGCCCTAGTCCTCCGTGAATGAGTCCCTCCATGATTACCCCAACATTGCTCTCAGGTGATCTGGGAGATGAAGCGTCGGTAGCAACCACGACGACGATCAGAGAAGTAGTTGCAACCGCGACCAGTGGAGGATCGGCGACAATGGGTTGGTGTTGGTGATGGTGATAGTGGTGGCGGTAGTGAAGGATTGGGGGAGGACTGGGTCGGGAGGAGAGGGGAGATGAGAGAGATGGGGTGGTGCCTTATGGTTATAAAAGTTTGTTTGTGGTACCTTCTTTAAAATAAGTTTTTAAAGTGATACTTCCCGAGAATCATCACAAACCAAAACTGATTACGGTTGAACCTTAATACATTAAATTTTAATGTCATATTACTCGTGAACCTGTCATATGATAACTAACTATGATAAAAAGTAACTTAATTATTAACATGTTATAAAAGGCAGTCGATTGTGGGTCGTGTGTGGGGACCCATAGGTTGGGTCAAATTGAGGTAGGTAATATCCATGGACTCGGTTCTTATTGGGTCATAATCCCCTCGGCAAATATGCGATAAGTTGCAAGCACATATTGGTGCTCGTAGGTTTGGGTCCACTTTTGCCTGGTCCATAATGGGACTGAGGGCATTTTTATGGTCATGGGATTAGGAATTTTTTTTATATAATTTTTTGTTCTCGGAGTACAAAAGTAAAGAGAACTCATAATTTCCTATATTTTATGAATGAGAACAGAAATATATCTAACCACACTTAGAGTTATGTGTGGCTAGATCATTTGGCTAGATCATTGGATCTCCAAATTAATGATTAAGACTAAAAATTCGCTTTTGCATTAATTGAAGGGGAGGAATGTACTTTGAATCTCAACCATTGATCTTCAAATCCAATAATCTAGCCACGCAGAACATTATATGTGCTAGCCACGTATCCTTTTTCTAAATATATAAATGTATATGTAGTTGCATCTATTATCGATTGGGTATCACATACTAATACATATCCTCTATATATTGTCAAATATTCTCTATTTGATATGCTACTCCCAACCCGGTATGCTAAAGAAGTTCTGCATTACAAGCTAAAGTACTAGTGTTGATCATTTCATCTGGTTGCGGTAGGATCTAGGAGCGCCTTCTGGGGTGAGGTTCACATGGCTGTCGGGTGCTACTATGCTCTTACTTAGAACATGCTTCTTTTACAAAATGTTTGCAATTTATTTCTGTGGCTTCTTTATCACTTAAGGAAATGATTTTGTTATGCATCTTAGTGACCAAAGTTCTATTTGGCTGGCACCTTGACCAAAGGTGTTTTTAGGAGACTTCCTCTTCTCGATGTTTTTTATTGTTGTCATTTCATATGCAGTGTTAAGATATACATTAATAAGCTTTCTATCATCAGTTCAAACTTTTGATAGAGTTGGTTCCACGATATGTTATCAGAGCAGGACATGAGTTCGATCCCCGTCTTTTTCCATTTATTGCTATCTATGTGGTTTATTATGTGCATCTAGTTTAGCATTTGGTATGGGTTGGGCAGTGTTGTTCACAGTTCATAACCCCTATGGCCTTTCATGTAATGAGGAGTGTTAAGATTGACATTAGCGGGTGTTTCATCATTGGTTCGGATTTTTGGTAGAGTTGATTCCACGACATGCAGAATGACTATTTCTGCCCATTGATTTTTTTAGGATTTAACATGATCCTAAACAAATCATTTTTGCCGGTTAAATCCTTAAAAATCGTTTTTGCTGTTGGATGATTAATTACAGAATCTGGAATAAGCTCATCCCTAAACGAATCCAAATAATCTACTTGGCATGGCTGTTTTAAACTCTACTATGGCAAATTAAGAGATTTCAATTTCTAACTCCTTCACCAATTTCTTGCACGAACCTATTCAGTCTCATTCCGTTCATAGAACTTTTATTGTTTCTACCGCCCTGTTTATGTGGTATACCAATGAGCAAGCAAATATTTTCTGAATTTGGCGGTTTTTTTCTTGTAGCTCTATTCTCATTCATAGCGCTCACCGGACTTCCCTGTTCAGTGTCTTTTTTCGGTTGATTTATGGACATTTTACAAACAGATGGTCTTTTAATGAATTTCATGTTTCCCAAGCATTGAAACACAACAACAAACACAAAGTCAGACCTTCCTCCCATTACATGAGTTGTTACATGGAGATGAATTTCATGTTTCCCAAGCATTGAAACACAACAAAAAATACGAAGTCAGACCTTCCTCCCATTACATGAGTTGTTACATGGATATGAGGGCCCATTTTCCACTTAAGGGCACAGAGATCTTGAGTTTCCAGAAGTTACAATATTCTTGAGTTTGTGACACACCATATCATATTTAAAGATTTTCTTTGAATTTCTTTCCCTCCCCTCTATTGAGTAACACCATATGATCCCAATCTCTAAAAATATGGTTATGTACCTTCCCCTACTTTTTTGACAGGAGCGTTGGATTTATTATCTTGTTTCTTGGGTGTGAGATTTGATAGGATCATAGTGTTATCTCTTTTTCAATGCATTTATTTCAGCTTGGTATGGTGGTTGATTTGACAAACACGGATCGGTATTACTACCCGAATGAATTTACAAATAAGAACGTGAAACACTTGAAGGTAGGTTTCCTCTCCTATTATTTCTGTTTATTTCTTTTTCATTTATATTTTTGTATTGAGGGTGTTCTACGTAATATCTTTTACAGATACGGTGCCAAGGACGAGATTCTGTGCCTGATAATGCATCAGTAAATACTTTTTTCTTTGAAGTAAGAATGCTGTATTTTGTTTCTCTTATTTCAGTTGAACTGATAAAATAGGTCTTAGATCTTTTCTGTCATCTTGATTTCATTGGGTATCCTGGGTCCAGAAACTCATTGTGCATCGTATTTATATGCATTTACCTCATTGTATGGCATGCCTGATGACTCATGCAAGTGATTGGCGGTATTTGCGAATTAGCTGTCTCTATAGTGGTTTTTTATAGTGTCTCTTCCACTTTCTATTCTTGGTGTTCTCCACTAAAAACTTTTTTCCTTCTATTGTCTGTGGAACTTCTTGTATTCTCATACCTTTTCCAATTTAAACACTAAAAAATACTCTCATAATCCTGCTAATGAATCCATTTGAGTAAATATATCATTGGAATTCCATCAACAAATACTGAAGATCAATGTAGTTTAATGCTTGCTTAGAAATTGTATTATATCTTCAATCTTGAGTTAGTATCCAAATAGAAGTTATCATGGGATACTTTTCACCAGAATGTGTCGCATGTCCCAGTGGAAAGCATAAAAACATAAGGTGTTATTGTGAAATTATTTTTTTTTTTTATTTGTCTTCTAGCTATATGTTTTTATTGCATTGCTGGTCACCCTCTCTGTATTACAATATTCCAACCTACTCATCCGTAAGGCATTGTCATTGACAATGCTTTTTGTGCTACCTTGTGTGATATTGTATGTTTTCCTACACACAAGTTCTTCACGGTTAGTTTGTGCATTCTGCAGTTTTGTGGGTCTGTCTTAACTACCTTAATGACTTGTCAGGTCAGGCAATTCTTCCATTACCAAAAGGCTGCAAAAAGATATGTTCTTGTCCACTGCACACACGGGCACAACCGAACTGGTTACATGATCGTCCACTACCTTATGCGCACAATGCCAATATCTGTCTCTGACGTATGTAGTTTCTGATCTGTTTGTCTGCTCACTGCATAATACCTGGAGTGTGCATTACTTCTTTGATGCTTTCTTTTCCTTTTTACAGGCCATACAAAAGTTTGCCGACGCCCGTCCTCCAGGGATCTACAAGGAGGATTATATTGATACATTGTATGCTTTTTATCATGAGCGTAAACCTGATTGGATTAGCTGCCCGCCTACTCCAGAATGGAAAAGGTCCATTGACCTCAATTTTGGAGTAGTTCCAGATGATGATGGTGATGGTGTCCTTGCTGATCCTACGAAGGTATGATTGTTTATACTCTTTCCCTCCGGATAACCAATGGTGCATGTGAACTAATATTTATGTGTTTTTACTGTGTTCTGCCAGTCTATTTTGGTGTATGTTCAATTTCTTCAACCTTGTGCACGGTAATGAGCATGGTTCTTAATATCTATTGGTATCTTATTGGGTTGAAGCTAACATATCGAATAGTGGATATCGGACAAAATGTCTGGGACATGCATCAATGTTTGATGCCCACAAGATACCCTGTGTAACTATATATAGGGTTTGTGAGGGCTGATTTTGCTGCAGTCAACAGGCTGCAGTATACAGTAGTTTGCTCATGGTGTACAGTACACTTTGGATGATTGCAGTTTGATTGTTGTGTACAGTAGTTTCATAGGCAACGTCTTAGAAAAAACAATGTACACAATTATTAAACTCTGTTACACCTACAACGAACTAATGTACATGAAGAACAAACAAATATATGCTGTAGCTTGATTGGCTACAGCGAAATCAGCTCCTAAGATGACTACTGCAGAACCTCCTAATTTCGAAGAAAACATCCTTAAGTTTTTTAGCAACTCAACAAACAACAAGAAACCCAAGTGGATAGCAAAAACCTACTGTATTTGAGGAAGCACCACTGATAAGTTTTAGATAGAGGGATTTCTCCAAAGATAAAAGGGTTGCAGCAGCTATCTTAGCAGCTTTTGGAGCACCAAGGTATTTCCGATATATGTAAGGAAAATGTAAAAATAATATATATATCTTCTCGTACATGAGTTCTAAAATATCTTCTTCAAGATTTTGAAAAGTATTTGGCTCTTCAAATTTTTGATCTCAACCTCCAATTTGATTGATGTGGAAGGAGTGAGATAGGGATGAATAGTATCTATTGGGTTTTTTGGGGTAAAACTTCTGTCATTAATTACTCTAGTTAGTCATGAAATACCAAGGCTTTCCCGAGATTTGTTTTTAACTCAATGGATCATTGAGGATGCTGATGCAAAGTCTAAAAGAAAGACGCTAAATTTGCTTCACATTTCTTGCTTTTTATATTCCTAAGGTACTGAATAACACTTCTAAAATAATTTATGTGCTATAACAGGGAAAATAGTGTCAATTTTGTGTCAAAAAGGTGATATGAACATTAAAACGACATTATTTTATGTTGATATTGAGAAGGGAAAAAAAATTAATATCTTGCTGGATAATCAGGTCTCGGATATCGGTCAACATATTATGTCAAACCTTGTATATCTACCATATTGACCTTTTTTGATATCAAATTTTTCTTGCATATTGCATTGTTTTGGGTGAAAATCAATAGTTTCGGACAATGGTAATGAGAGCTTATTAAACCTTTGGGTTTTAAATGAAACCTCTAGGTTCCAACTCAAAAGTCAAAACCAATTGATAATAAATTGAGTACATGATTGACTCGTCGCCTTATAGACGACTAGGCGGGCGCCCAGTCGCATAAGCATCCTAAGACCCCTCGACTCGCCTTGTTGACTCAACGCTTAATAACTATGGTGACCATATTTATTCACAACTGAGCTTATGCTAATTTACTTTTGTAGTTTCGAAATTGTGATACTTTGATATTTTGTAGAAGTCGTACTGTTTCCATTTTTTTTTATACTTGAAAACGTGGGTCTTTTTTTTCTTTTAGGCAAATTGGGCAAAGATACTCAGATAGAAATTTCATTTATGTTTTAGTATCCATTAGGATCCATGAACGGTAAAATGACTTACTATAGTTTTGTGCTTATGAACTGTAAAAATCAAATGGATACTAAAACATAAAGAAAACTTTCATTTGGTTTTTTTGCCCAATTGTCCTCTTTTCTTCCACACACACCCCCCCCCCCCCTTATTTTTTTTTATTTTTTTTGATCTCTGGTTGTTGGGGAAGACAGCATGTACAACTATTCGATTAACGATGTTGTATGAGTTAGAATATTGGACAATTAAGTGGCAGCATGTACAGAAGATGAGTGTAAACGAGATGAAAATGTTAAGGTGGATATGTGGACATACAAAAATAGATAGGATACGAAATAAAGTTATCAGACAGAAAATGGGTGTGGTTTCAGTAGAAGATAAGATGAGGGAGTCACGACTAAGATGGTATGGTCATGTGAAACGCAGGTCAGTCACAGTTTCTGTTAGGAGATGTGAAGCTTGGGAGTTAGCACATGTCAAGAGAGGACGAGGGAGACTTAAAAAGACTATGAGAGAAATCTTGAAGTATGATATGGCCTATCATAATCTTACAGAAGATAATGTACATGACAGATTGAAATGACATCGTCGTATTCATGTAACCGATCCCACTTGATGGGATAAAGACTTGATTTATTGTTGTTGATCTCTGGTTGTCACTGTTTAGATAACATTTATGTTGTGTTTTCAGGAACCTCGTGAGAAAAGTCTGGTCATGGACAATGATGATCTCTTAGGAGATGAAATCCCCTCAGGTCAAGAAGAGGATTTGAGGCGAGACGTCTACCAATTACTTAAGACGTGTTTAGGAGGAGACCAAAGGGTAAGAACTTGCTAATTTGCTTGTTTCAATTGCATCATTTGGCTTTGTGTGATGATTTGTGTGATGATTTTGTTTATACTTGTTTGATTCTCACTCCTTGCATGGAAATTTCATCTGAACTGATGACTCTGCCCATGTGTCCTATGGATTGCAGTGTGTTAATAGTTTAAAGTTGTGATGTAGCAAATAGCTTTTGATTGAATATTTTATGTCTATTGGCATTTGCTTCTCAAGTGTTGTATTACCCTTCATTCGAGTTTCTTGATGACAAGAGTTTTGATTAAATTCTGCAGATAAAGGCTGCTTCAAACTTCCCAGGGTCACATCCTGTTTCTCTCAATAGGTATATACTAAATAGATTCATGCTTTCGTAATAGCTCAGTCAATGTTTCATGCAGTCTAGCTGCTTTTAGGGTGGTCTTCTTGTGTTTTTATTGGAGTAGCTATGTGCAGCATGTGTCTCGTTATAGCATAAAATATTATCTAAAGATAACATCTGTATTGGAAATCTTAGCTTAGGCTGTTTTTGTTGGAGTAACTATGTGAAGCAAGTGTCTCGTTTTATCATAAAATATTAACTTAGGTACCATCTACCATTCATCATATTTTACGCAATGATGTGATCAAGTTTGTCTTTGCAAGTTATCTGGAGAGATAAAGGAAGAAAAATTTTGTTTCCAAGTGCTGCAAAAATTTCCAGTCTTATCCTTGCTTAGTAGGATAATCCTTGAAGAGTGATTTTTGCTTCGGATAAATCTTTTCATGTGAGTGTCTCTTTTGGGAGCATGAACACAGCTCTTTCCCATTGCAACTATGTACTAATGTTTAAGCGTCTGCTACAAGCTTGAATAGAGATATTTGCAATCTAATACATCTTTTCATGCGAGTGTCTCTTTTGCGAATATGACATTGTTTTCCCCCCTTTCCACCAAGGGCTAATTATGAGGGAAAAGAGGATTCAAACTGGTGGTCTACACTCATTGTTGCTTTGACTAGTGACTACCACGTTGAAGAATCTAACTCTTCCATAAGCCTCAAGCTTGTTGTGAAGGCCGAAGAATGTTCTTTGCATTGTAATTGATGTGAATGTCCCATTTGGATTTGTTGTTTGCAGGGTAAATTTGCAGTTACTGAGGCAGCGTTACTACTATGCTACGTGGAAAGCTGATGGTACTCGATATATGATGTTGATTACTTTTGATGGATGCTACCTGATTGATAGAAGTTTTAGGTTTCGGAGAGTCCAGATGAGGTTTCCTTGCAGAACTGCAATTGAGGTATGTGCCGAAATTTTCTCTGTTGTACTGGTCTAAGGCTTGCGTCATTTGCTTCGTTGATGAAAGCGACTAACGTTTTGGTGTTTGAATTTTGATCTCAAGGGTCAATATGGGTTTCACCACTATACGTTGCTTGATGGGGAGATGATAATTGATAAAGTCGATGACAAAGAGCAGGCGAGGAGATACCTCATCTATGATTTACTTGCAGTTAATCGGACGCCTGTCACAGAGGTGTGTTTATATATATATAGCTGATTATGAATAACACTATGCTTCTTGTGAGTTTTATGGGTCGTAATCAAAAGTCAATGTGTGTCTACTTTGTCTGCATTTAGTTAGCTAATACTTTGCTCCTCTGAGTTTGTATCTGATACGCATGCTTATATATGCATATTGTGATGTTACCGAAATTCTAGTATGCGACTCATAGGACTTTTATGTAATATTATAAAGGCGTATCAGGGCTTATTTTAAGTTGGTCAACATTGTTACACCATCCTCACTAAGCGTGGTGAAAATCCACTGGGTATTAAGAAACCCCACTACCATAAAGAACTTAGTAGAGAAAACCAACTAAGCAATGAGAAACCCTGCAAACGATATTTTTGACAATGGGATTTCTCTCCACTCAGTTGGATTGTGGCGGCTTAGGTGGGCTGATTTAAAATTAGCTCCTTTTCTCTGATATTATAATTCTAATGTTTTTCATATAATTTCGATTTTTTATTTTTTATTTAACTTTTTCATATTACCTATATAGTTCGGTTATCTTTCTTGATTATTTGGTATAATTTACATAACTAATTGAATATTTGATATAATATACTCATGTATCAAATATCAATTCATAATAATTAAATGATACGCATTATACCTTAGTGTTGGACACAAATGACGTAACTTTAACATTAAATTTTTCTTATAGTATAATTATAAGTATTCAAGAGTTTGTGACAATAGAGTAAATAAAAATGTATCTTGTACTTATAATTTCATCTAGATTTTCTTTTTCATATTCAATTTTTTGAATTATATTGGCTCTGTATAGATTTTATGGTTTTATTTTGGTGGGTTTTGTCCTGTGAAGAATTGTTGATCAAGTTGCGCTCCACCGTAAACTCTCTTCAAGCAGCTTTTTGTGAGAGGAAATTTTTTGTCTTACCTTGCAAATTGATAGTATTTTTATGATCGGCAATCAACATGTCACCTCTCTGACTTAGTGCCGAATTCTTTGCAAAGGTGATTGTCAGCAGGGTAGGGTTGTCTTCTCACACTGAGGCTAGTTTGTAAGTAGTTGAGCGAACATACATTTTCACTCTCCGTAGGCTGGAATCGATCTAGAAGGAGTAACAAGAGACTCAGAAAAGAGACTGTTCTAGAGACAAATAAGAGACTTGAAAAGAATTTGAGGAACTTTTTGGATGCTTATCCAGGGCAATGTTGTGCGTACAGTGCATTGCTCCTCTTCTCTTTGATTTTAATTTGATATTATTATGCACTTATATAGTTATCTGTTGTGGCATTCTTAACGCTTTGCAGTTGCCTTTCTATGAACGGTGGAAGCTGCTTGAGAAAGAAGTTGTCGAACCACGTAATCTTGAGCGTGGTATTATTACCGAGTACTGGAATAGAGAACATGCTGCACGACGTCTTCTTGAGCAGGAGAGGGCAGAACAGAACATTAACTTTCATTATAGATATGATATGGAAGAATTCCGGGTATGTTGTCACATCCTCGTAAATTTCCATTTTGTGGAAAGCATTATTGCTGCTTGTTTTTTAAGGTTTTCTTTCAGCATTCCCTTCTCTTCTTTGGCTCATAATTCAGTTATTGATGCTAAATATTATCAGGTCAGGAGGAAGGATTTTTGGCCTCTATCTACTGCTCCAAAAATCTTGATGAATTTTATCCCCAAGCTTTCACATCAATCTGATGGTCTTATCTTTCAGGTGCATGACTACACTACTTTTCCATCTAATTTATGTCTCTAGCTTGTTAGATTCGCCTTTTTGTTGTGTGGAGTGTTGTGGTCACTTCAGCAATTTGTATTAGTTAAGAATCCTTCCCTTCTAGCCTTTTTTCCCTCGTTGTATTAAGCAGAGAGCAATTGTTTTCTGGTAGTGCAGCTCCTTATATGGTGAAGTTGTTGGTAGGATACCTCCTCTATCATTAATCCAATAGGTTTTATTACTTTTGGTTTATTATTGTGAAGAAGTTTTGGAGCACTTGATATTGGGCAACTTTTAGACAAAGTTCTTGATTTGTTGTGGTGCCGCACAAAGTGGCTGGATTCATTAGTTGAAAGTTTCGCTCGACTAATTTCAATTTTCTAGTTTTCCCACATTAGAGCTGTTTAGTAAAATGCATTTTGCCATCTGTGCTGTGCGAAGCTTAGTGCTGAATCAAAGTCTTCTTCCTATAGGAATAACAGCATATATGGTTATGTTGACGGACATTGTTGGGTTGATTATTTTTGTTTATTTACAATTTAATTGTTTCCGATGCGGGTGCCTTCCAGGGTTGGGATGATCCATATGTCGCAAAGACACATCAAGGACTTCTAAAGTGGAAATATCCTCATATGAATTCCGTTGACTTTCTCTTTAAGGTCTTACCCTAACCCTTTTTCTTGTTATGTTTGTTCTTGACTTTTAGACGATTTGAACACTTGTTTGCTCTGATTGAATTGGTTAAATTTTTTCTGTTGACAGATAGAGAATAACAATGAACACCTTTATCTCTTTGAGGGAGGTAGGGAGAAGCTGTTGGAAGGAAACACGGTTGTTTTTAAAGGTCTGTCTATGGCTCCTTGTTTACTTGTCTCTTCTTCATCACGCTTTTTTATGCGCTTGACACGAGTCTGCTTTGTTATACAATATTTGAATTTGAAATTCAATAGTTATAGTTAAAAACTTGTCACTTGGAAGGACAATTAATTATTCAAAGGAGAAGGATAGGAAATTTTGTAGCACATTGTTTTCGATGAGTTATTGCAGGATACCCTTTCATCATGGTAAGTTGATTTCATGCTTGTCCCTTCATGATGCAAAACTTGCAACAGTTGGACCAGATACACCAAATTATGGATGTGTTGAACAGTTTAGTTAGAGCCTTCATTTGTCCCCTTCAAATGTGAAGAGTAAAGAGAGAAGTAAGGGTATGTGTTAGTGGAATGAGAACTTGTTCCTAAGCCATTATGCCTCTTCTAAAACGATTGGTAATCAAGTGCTGATCTTCGGATGGTTAAGATTTATTTTTATTTTTTTCCACCATGTTATCTTTCTTTCCTGTCACTTTGTTACGATTAGTGTGCTCACACATATGCATCTTCAATTTACTTGGTAGTTTTACCACCTCCCACTTTTTGCAACATCATTCCTTATCAATCTAGCGACTCCGACAGTGCGTTGTTTCTTGAATTGGGACCTTATATCTGATTCGATCCGAATGGTTGTGTAGATGGTACAGCCCCAAATTTGTGCAAGGATAAGATCATCGAGTGTTCTTGGGACTCGGACGAGAGTACATGGGTCTATATGCGGACACGGCTTGACAAGTCGACTCCGAACGAGTTCAATACATACAAGAAGGTTTCTTCATGGTTTCCTCTAGCTGTCATATTCTCACAAGCAGATCCTTTTCCTTTCGGAAGCTGATTGTCTACCAGAGTAGTTTGTATTCTATAATCAGCTTTCAGCCTTTCACATAACATAGCTGTCCCCTCCGGTCACCTGTCTCTTTTCTGATACAGGTATTAAAAAGCATAATGGACAATATAACAGAGGAAGCCCTGCTGAATGAGATCGAGGAGATCATTGGCTTGCCCATGTATGCCGAAAGGATTCGCACCCCAAGTGGTTCTCACCAGCAACACCCGAATGCAGCACGCCGTAGGTAGTGCTTTTGACAAGTAGCAAACTGACGGCTGTTCCTCCTCAAACATCATAGTGCTTTAGGCATATCGTTTGGGGCATGGAACTGATGTAAGTAAATTTGGGGTACTGATAACTGGGTGCTCTCCCCGAGTTGAGAAGATCCTTGAATGTCGCATTGTGCTTTACTAGAACTTTTAATCATAGGTTCAGGTGATCAGGTAGTTCCCCTTTGTAAATTTAGTAATTCAATTTTTCTTTCTTTTCCTTTTTTTTTTTTTTCTTTTTTTTTTTTTTTTTGTCAATTTTATTTCCCTTGTTCAAGCATGTCACGAGTATTATTTTTTTTTAGGATAGGCCGAATATCTATCAACCTTTGTGTTGGAGAAACAAAAAAAATGTGTTTGTTTGACCCAAAAAAAGTGTGTTCGAAGTTGGGTTACTGTAAATCCCGTGTGTCCATATGGAGGTCATATATTCATTTGGATCTTGTGTAATTTTGTCGTCTCTGTTGCATTTCATTGCTGTTTTTTTCGCTGTCGTCGAGGTGGAAACTTGTTCGTCTGTGATGTATAAACAATTCTTGCAAGTGAATTACGGATTGTATGATTCACTCGAAAGGAAATCCCATGTATGTATGTGCATGAGAAACATGGGTACATTGCAGTGGTTATTTCTGCAATTGATCTACGTATAGTGGTCAGACTATACTTGTTCAGGTATTGCCGTTCTTGCTGTGCTTAATCCAATATCAGAAGTTCCTCGTTGAATGTTAACACAGAAAAGTTTCAAGAAGATGTAAATCATTGATATTTTACTGAAGTCGAGATGCGAACCGGATCTCTTGATACATAGTTACCTTTAAAATCACGAAGACTAATTTTTAGAATCATGGATGGCTGTTGTGTTACGTTTACCCAAAGCCATCGCTGAGGTAAAGAGGAGTCTGATTTATAACGGCATGGACCAGTAAATCCTACAATTCGTTCGCAAATATCACAACGACGCAAGTCGCTCTTGACGATGTATACATCAAAGTAGTGAAACTCACTTCCCCACTGAAACGAACACCAGAACTGTGTAGTTCCCCAAAAGCTAGGATGAAAATAAAAATCGAAAGTGTTTTGGTAGTAGAGAACTTGACGGCCAAGATCATCATCCCTTGACTTGCAATGGATAGTGAGAGCGATTCCGTCTTTCAAATTATTATGTATGAAAACAAACTTCGAAGACCTGGCAATGATGCGCATCGCGTCACCTCCGACGATAAGCAACGCAAGGACGAATATTAAACCTCTGAGATACATGCTTGATCTCATTCTCCTATGCTTTTTTAATGTGAGGATACGAGATTGATATTGATATGCTTGTGCACCTCTGACTCTTCATACCTTTTATATTAATTTGACGAAGGATGGAAAAATAAGAATGCAAGGTTAATTACTTACTAGGATTACTTCCTAATTGTTCAACGTACAATTTTTACATGAATTGCAGTTTCAGTTCCTAAAAATTGAATAGAAATGCATGCAACTAGATGTGATTTCAATTGTTCAATGAATATTGCACTATATATCAGTTCAGAAATGTCTTGCTGACGGCTTATCATTATCTTTCTTTTAGGGTTTGAGTAAAGCGAATTGATACATTGAAGGTTCAAGACAGTGATCGAACTCTTGATCTCTTATCATGGTCTGTTTTCATATCATATCGAGCAATTAATTTTATCAAAAAACTGAATTAATTGAGAAGTCCTTTAATTTATATCTTAACAGTTCAAAAAACTTCCTAACTTTTATGATAAATTTTGCCGAGAATTACAGCGGTTGCATTGCTGCTGCAAGGCTATTTTTTAAAAAACAAAGACCAATGTTCACTGCTGCTGCATCAACTTTCCGTTAATCCTAACTTCATAGTAGCTTTTTGAGGAAGTATATCGACTCACTCAAATATTGATTAATTCAATGTGATGTTATAGATTTGTACTAGTTTCGCTATCCATTCACGTATGCACACGAGAAATTATAGAAACAGTGACCAAACAAATTAATACTATTACAGTGTTTTCTCGAATTGGAACGAACATATTCGTGATCGCAAGAATGGTTGTGATCAAAGTATCTTCGACAGTATATCAAATCAAATATTAGTTTTAAGAGAGGTTCGTTTGTACACACTTCGACACTTTGAAGTGTTTCTTCACTTCTAAATATGCAAGAAGAAAATATTAGCATAACCTATACAACTTTTTCTTTTGTTAAAATTAATATCTGTTTTGATAATATTCAAAAAATATACCCATTTTATATTTATTTCCTTCTGATTCCAACTCACAGATGATGAAGGGTTGAATAACATAAAAGAAAAAATAACTCCTTATAAAAATGGTGTACCGCGTATTCATCAATCACAACTATGAGTTTGCATCAACTGAAACTAAGAAAAATGGTGAAGATAACAATTTTATTTAAAAAAAAAAAAAAGGGGGAGGAGAAAATCCTCTCTTGGTTCTTTTATTTCTTTCATGCATTAAAAGGTCATTGTCCTCTTCACATATTTTTTCTGAAATTTATTGCACCAATTCCATACAAAGATCAACACAACCAATCAAAAAACTTTGATGCAATTGAATTATATATATTATTCATGCAAAGTTGCAAACTAACTCCTTATTACGTATCTCGATGGTACTCTTCCCACACAGATGATCATAAACTCCGGTACACAATTAAGGATTCATTGCGACAGCATGGTTGTCGATAGCTTTGGACGAAGGTGAAGGATTTCCGTTGCAAGGGAAGCATGTATGTGGATTGGATGCGTCTTGACATGGACCGTCCCGTTTAGCATACCAGAACCATCTCTTCGGACAGCTTGACTCGTCGTCCCTCCTATCAATGTAGAAATCAAAGTAGTGAAACGCATCTCCCCATTTGAACGAACACCACTACTGCGTAGTTCCTGAAATATTAGGATGGAACAAGAACGAGAACCCGACAGTATATGCCAACGTTCTGATGCCGAGATCAGAGCCCTTGGACTTGCAATGAACGGTGAGGTAGACACCGGGGCTTATATTGTTGAATATGTAGACCGTTTTCAACGGAGTGAAATAGCCACGAGCGTCGATGCTGACCATAAACAAGGCGAGAACCAGTAGAGAAGCTTTGTGAAACATGGTGACTAGCTTAATTAAAATTAATTTCTTGGTCCAAACTCTTGTATTGTATAACTTGAATGTATATGATACAGGGTGAGGATGCGTTTATATATGGGTTCGAGGTGACCAATGTGATAGTATATGCATATGCAGGTTCATTGCCAAATGTGCAATGAATTATTTGGGAGATCAACAATTAATGATTTAAATGAAATGAATCCAATCAAAGTACTCGATGATCATTTAATGAACATTGATCAAATCCAACATGCAGGATATAGTTGATCGAATTGTATTCAGAACTTATCTCCATCATTTCTTTATTTTTTATTTTTTCATGTTCAGATACTTCTAGTCTCCGTGTAATCATGCACAACTTAATTTGTTAAAAAAAATGCAACATTTTGACCATGTGCGTATCTACACCAGCTTTGACTTGTGATGCTAGACAATCAAACTTTGTTACTGAAGGGCCCGGTTGCTGCATTTGAAATATTACCGATACCTTCATGAAACATTTCACTAAACAGCTTGAAACACATTTTTGCGTCCAGACTTGAAATCTCATTTGCGTATCTTCTTCCACCTGCCGTTTACCTGTTTCTGAAATTGTTCCAGATTCGTCATACGCTCCATAAGAGAAAATTCAGCATTCATTTTACGCCAATTTTCACAGAAAGCATATAGTTTTCATTCTAAGATTCCATCTCCTGAGATTTGAGTTCATTGCCAAAATGCTTTAGACCTAAAGCTCTTACTTTTGCAACAATTATGCTGGGACGCTTTTCCACAGCATCATCACTCTGAATCTCAACACCAGAGTCCAGATTCCAACAAGATGAATGCTCAAGACTAGTAATTCCATGCATCCAAGAGGGTAAACAACACCTCGCGCAATGGACCGAGAAACAGATTGAGCATGTCTTGAGCTGGGTCCCCGGTCTTGACATAGGTATTGATGCTTTTTTCGGTTGGCAAACTATCGGGCTGTTTAGGGTGAGAAACATCGGATGTATCTACAAGTGGGGCCATTTCAGCCTCTAGACCATTCCAAGCTCTGCCTGCTTCTTCATGAGAAAAGCCTCTTCGTGGAAGCCCTGAGTCACATACCAGTGCTCCACGCTGCTTATCCTCGTCGGCTTTCACATACTGCAAAGAGAATTCACTCGCTTTAATATGCTAACCAACTCTTCTGTGAGCTCTATCTTCTGAGACAGAACCAAGCTACTAGGCACGGAATGAAAACAAGTTCATACCATTTAAAAAAACAAACAAATTAATTAACCAATGCTTCTTTACATGGTTGACCGAAGACTTTGCATACCATTTTCGCTATGCTAACCAGATCTTCTACAGTCAAATCCCCATCACTTAGAAATGGTTCTTCAGTCTCACAACTAGGTTTTTCCTTCAAATGCTTTGTCCGCTGCTTACCAAGAGCATCACTCTGAGATTTTCTCTTTGCCAAGCATCATTTTCCTTCTCTTCATTATCATCACGTAAGGAACTGTTACACCGTCTTTTGATCTCTTTTGATTTGCATTTTTCCAGCAAACACGAATTCACCTCCAGAGGTTCAGCTCCACATGATTTTTCCACTTTGCTAAATTTCTTACTCTGAACTTTCGATCTCGGCACAAAAGCTTCATCTGCATCCTCCTCTAATCCATAATCTTCACATCCACCACCAGATCTTGGATTTTGACATTCTTCCTCATCCGGTGGATAGCCATTCCTCTCCAAATCATCATCTGATTTGTGACCATTATCAGAAGTAGCCTTTCTTTTTCCTCTTTTCCCCTCACACTTCTTCAGTTTAAATGAAGTTTCCTTGGCAGGTTCTCTCTCCTAAATGTCCTCTTCGCCATGTGACTGCTTGACCTGAAGCTTGGGTTTCGTAGACCTGCGAGGTTTTACTTGAGGCTCTTCTATAGCATCCTCTTTACTTTCCACTCCAGACTCCAGCGAGGATGATTTCTCAGGAGCAGCTGTCCCCAGCATCCAGGAGGGTAAACGGTGCCTTGAGCTATCCATTTCTTTAAGAGAACAGAGTGCAAAAAACCTTCAACAGCATAAAGCGAGAATTCCATGGTTAGTATCATATCATAGCCAAAAGTACTTTACATAAACATGGAGAAAAAATCACGCCCATGGTTATGGTGCATACATATACAATCTAAGAAGTCGGATGCGGAGAAACATGATACGGCTTGCTTCCAAAATACCAAGTGCACCAACATTGAGCAAAACTAGCAGAAACCGGTGCCCAAAAGGACAGGCGGAAAGAACAAACTTCGAAAGTTAATGCACATTCAGAGAGCTCTATAAACTTATCATCATCAAACAGACCGCTTGACAATTGAAACCCCTCCCACACAATTTGTATACAATCAATAGATATAAAGACATGCATCAAACACCAAATTAGATACTGTATTCTACATGTGTTTTAATTGAAATGTCGATGATTACAGGTGACGATATATATTATATCTAGGGGTGTTCATGGATTGGATTGGATTGAATTAAAATACATAATCAATCCAATCAAAAGTCAATCCAACCCAAACAAATCCAATTCGAAACAAATTGGTTGAAATTGAATCATACCTGAGCTTGGATTATAGCTTTTCATTATCAAAATAAAGAATTACATAATTCAATCGATTCGACTTCTGAGCAAAATCGCGACGACAAATGAGGAAGAACGACGCCTTGATCATAGGTTGAGAATTGCCGGAGATGAAGAAGCACGACGATGATGTCATTGAAGGACTAAGCACATCAACGATGCCGGCGGAACAAAGAATAACCGTGGACGACATCATCGGAACTGTAGGCATCATCGAGATTGAGAATTTAAGTATGAACTAGTTTTGGTTAATCAATATTTTGACTAGTCAGCAAATCATTTGGATTATGGATATGTCCATCTCCAATCCAATGGATTTGGATTCCGAAAATTTTATCCAATCCAATCCGATGCTAACCCCTAATTATATCCCAAGCCAAGTAAGCATATCACGAATCAAACACGCAAATAAGTATCGAATCATCATGACATAAGAATGAATGCCTATCAGCCTAATCTTAAATCCACTACTTTCGAGACCTAGGAAAAAGCAATAATTTTGTGATGCGATCAGGGAATGGAATAAACAAAAACGAAGCAGATCAGAAATCTCGAGCTCTGAAAAACTGATTAAAGATATCAAAACGCGAAGTACCTCTTGTGTAGTGAGAAAAACGATCTAGGGTTTTGGGTTCATGGGATCCTTCGACTTTTTGGATTTGGATATGAAGATTGTAGAACAACAACCTCAGCGATGGCAGAAGAAGAGAGCGACTTGAACGGCGTGCGGGGGAAGGGGTTGAAGACCAGTGTAGTGGCCTCCACGAGACTCGGCGCACGTCGATTGCTTTGGGAAGCACTGAAATGGGAATTACTCTGTCCGTTGCGTTCAAGTTGGAAACATTTGATTATTTACCTGAAGGTTGAATTTTTATAAAATTTAATATTATTTTTGTCTTAATTAAATTATAATAATTTTATTAGATATGAAAATTATGTATATTTTGAAATTATATAAAATTTAATTAAAAAAATATTTTTAAAGATAGTGGGATTTGGGAGAGAGAATTTGAGAGGAGGAAGAAAAAGATGGTACGATAGTTTGATTATATTAATATAAATTTATTATAAAATAAAAAAAATATTATATTCATATTAAGAAAATTGAAAAAAAAATATTATAATTAAATTTAAAAAGAGGGAATATAATTCACAAATATGTTTGAAGTGATTGGAATTTATTATAGTGTAAGAGCAGATGGTGAAGCGTATTGCATATCAAGGCATGATAATTTGTTACTCTCTTTATCCCATATTATTTTGCAATATCTTTTTATTTAGACCGTTCTAAAATATATGCAATGTTATTTTTTGTAACCTTTTCACATAAAAAATAATCCGTATAAATCTATCAAATCGACTATAATACATGTTATTCACTCACAATTGTTATAACAAACCTCACTGTTGCTTATAAAATATTTATTTTTCAACAATATCCATAAAAATTCAAGATACATATAAATTATCGTGTCGGATCAAAATGTTGTATCTAATTCGGGATGGAGAAAATATAATACTTCATACGTGAAAAACTTGTCCAAATAAATAATGTTATACTCCTTATCCCATTCATTTTGCAACGTTTTATCATTTCGGGATATCACGAATTGTTTGCAATATTTTCTTATTTGAAAAGTATTGTGTAGTTAGGAATTAAAATAGATGGAGAGAGAAAGATTATGTGGTTGAGAATTAGAGTTAGAAAAGAAAAAAAAAGATAAATCTAAAAATTTACGTATACAAAGTAAATGTTGTAAAATATAAGAAACGAAAAAAATAAGTATTTTGAAACAAAAAGAAAAACGTTATAGATACTACGAGACGGAAAGAATATTTTGTAACCCGATGATTACAAAGGTTAATAGAGACTATTCATATCTTCCATATTAAAAATGGCTATATAGTTGTATCGTCATATGATCCATATATGTGGTGCATCACGTTTTTAAAATTAGAAAATCCTAACTTATCGTTATTTTATGAAATTTTTTATTTTATCTATTGATTGTTATATATTTTTATACGATTTAATAATAATAACTATTAAAAATCAAAGAATGAATGAGATGAAAAAAGAATGACCCTGAGTTTCATTGTTGCCAGCATGTCGTTGCTCAAAACTCAACCCTCGCTAATCAACAATCATACCGGTGTGTTCTCACATTAGGCATCTCAAGGCGAGTGAAAGAAAATCCCATTTTCAGCTCCCAAATTGGCGCGAACCCTAAACCCTAAAAACCACCCCCAAACGCACTCTCCACCATGAAATCTCTCCACACAATCACTCACTCTCACTCCACTTTTCCCTCCCTCATTTCCCTCCCCGCCAAAACCCCTCTTGCATCACCCTCTCCTCTTCAATGCACTGTGCCAAAACCCTAATGGACTTCTTCCCCGCCGGGCCCAAACATCCCACACCGCCTCACAACCCCTCGATGCTGCTGCTGCTCGTATTGATTCTGATGGGGATCGCTCAGCTGGTGTAGTGGAGGTGGGGGAGGATGAAGGTTATGGTGGCGGGGAGGGCGGGGTGACGGCGGAGCAGAGGTTGAGGATGGAGGTGAATGCGGCGATGGCGATTTGGAAGCGGAATCTGAGGGTGTGTCAGGAGAGAGTGGTGAAAGCTAGAGGTGGTGATTCTTGTGGGGGTGTTTGGTTAATGAGTAGGGATTGGTTTTGGTTGGATTGTTTTGTGTTCGATGGAAATGTGATGGGGTTTCATGGATTAGTATTGGGATTATCTTGAGAAGTTAGAGTGATCATTTGACTCATTGCTTTAGTGAACATTGTGGTTGTGGGCGTATAAAGGCTCGGGTTTTGATGAATTTGGTTACTAATGTGGTGCTAGCTTGCAAGTTTAGATCATAGTAGTTCTTGATATGGTTAGTTAGTTCATCATTGCTCGTTATTGAGTATTGTTGCCAATGGACGCAAGGACATGGCCGATGTTGGTCCATGAGATTGGGATCACATCCTCACAGAAATCAAAGAAAGAAGTTTTTTGCGACAATGTTGATTTTTTGTGGGTTTTTTTGTTGGTGGTGTTTGTCACCCTGAGAATAACTGTTCCTACAACTAGACTTTAGGAATCCCGTGCCAAACCAATTAAATCAAGTAATCATTGTGCGAGAGTATAAGACAATGAGGAAAAGGTGTTTGGAGATATAGATCCATCAACAAGACAGGATTAGAATATTCGTTCCATTATTGTATAATCGTGGTTATTGCATTCTCCCTTCTTCATAGTCTCTTGCTATGTTTGAAATGTGTGGCCTTTCAAGGATGACTTCATATGGTTAAAGAATTATGCAAATGTATCAGATGGAGGAGGTAGTCATGCTAAGTTGGAGGAACTTTTGGTGGAGAAGACATGGTTAGAAGCACTCCCAGGAGAACTCGATAAACCATATGCGAAGAGCTTGTGCAAATTTGTCGAGATGGAAATATCTTCTGGCAATGTGCCGATCTATCCACCTCCTCACTTGATATTTAGTGCTCTCAACGCAATCCCGTTTGACAAACTGAAAGTTGTCATCCTTGGTCAGGTACTCTATCTCCTTCCAAAGTGGTGGTTTCCAAGTTCCAAAAACGTCTGTCTTGATCGGTTGCAGTGGTTCAAACTTTGGTTTTTGTGTGGATTCAGGAACATGTGTGATGTGTCCATGTCATCCCAACTCTGTTACTTGATGAAATCAGAAAACTATGAGACTGTGAGAGTTCATCTTGTGAATGCGAGAGGCTGTACTCCATCCAATGTTTTTCTTCCCCTTTGATACTGATATTGTTGATGATTTAATGATATAAAATAGTGTGAATTTTCAGGATCCTTATCATGGACCAGGGCAAGCAATGGGCCTTGCTTTCTCAGTTCCTGAGGGAGTTAAAGTTCCTTCAAGTTTGGTAAATATATTCAAGGAACTTCAACAAGACTTGGGATGTACCATTCCATCTCATGGGAATTTGGAGAAATGGGCTGTTCAGGTATCTATGCCGAGCGTTTGCATGTCATTGATGAAGTATATACATCGCCAATGCATATTGTCCTTTTCTACTGTCTAAAAGAACTCTTCCTGTATATTTTGCAGGGTTTTTTACTGCTCAACACAGTTCTTACTGGTATAACTCTGAAATCCTTGAGCTGGTTTTCCTTGGGCAAAATGGTTTCAACAAGAAGGCACGCCTCGCTTCTTAAAATTTAATGAAGTGACCTGACTCACAGGAGTGAAAAGGACATGGATCATTTGTCTCCCAGTAGTATATGTTTAATTTGTCTTACAAGTTGGGGTGAGAGTTAGGGAGGGAGCTCAGTGAAACAAGATCAAAAGTCTAAATTGTTGGTGAAGCAATGAGTCAGCTTATTTACTGTCGTAATCTTTGTTTCACCTTCAATTATAGGACAAACTAGCCCACACACGCCTATAGCACTCTTAATTTTAGCTGGTTTTGTTTCTCTCGGGTGTCTGGATTGGCTTGCAAGCTTATGTATCTGATGGCAGTTAGGAGCCACCAGGCCAACTCTCATGCAAAGAAGGGATGGGAGCAGTTCACTGATGCTGTCATCAGAACAATCTCTCAAAAGAAAAGTGGAGTTGTTTTCCTTCTATGGGGGAACTCTGCGCGAGACAAATCCAGGTATTTACATATCTCAAAATGATGCTTTCTGTTACCCGTGATCTTTGACAATTTTCCAAGGTTTCTTCTCTTTATTTTGAGAGGGTCAGGGTGTGATGGCCCAAAGTATACCATGTTGGTTTCTTGGCTCTTTATGGGCATCAAGTTCTGCATTCGTTAACCAACCTGGGTTGGTCTAGTGGTGTTCGACTCAACCTTCTTCTTGAAGGTCTTGGGTTCGAATCCCACTAGCCTCAAAATTCATGTTGGCCACGCCCGTTGACTTCGGTCAAAGCTTTAACCGATGCTGGTGGAGGGGGCGCTTTGCCAGTGTCCGTTGCATATAGTAAAGCAAGATTCCCTCTAAATGTTGATAGTCTAGCTTTGCCTTATCTGCTTCTTTGGATGCAGGTGATTATTCCGCGTGAGCTTCTACAATTTACTTATTCAATTCAATCCTTGTAGCACGCAGTTGTACAGCATGGATCTTCTCACTTCTTCCGCCCAAATGATCAGTTTTTTTTGTTTTTTTTTTTTTTTTTTTGTTTTAACCATTCACCTGCATTCTAGTCATAAGACATCGGTGTCGCAATGCTTTAACTGAATCTATGTTGTGTGAATGCATGGACAGGCACTTTTCGCAAACAAACCAGATTCTCAAACAGAATGGTGAATCTCCAATCAACTGGCAACTGTAATCCGAGCAGCGCTCATTGAAGATTGTGACCCTCCAACTATTTTTGGGTTCGTGGAGGATGCTTTTTGTAAGGATAATTAGGATGGTGAACTTATCTGAGTCGTATAGTAGGTAGCATGATGCCGGCAAATGTATGTTTCGTGACACAGCAAGCTAATTGGTAAGAACTCTGATGCAGCAGCGTATGTATCCCAAACAAAACGGATTCACCATGCGGTTACGAAATGAAGTATGCAAAGTATGTATGTGATATGTTTTGATGCAAATCAACTCGTTTTTTCCTCAATCGTGCAGGGCAATACAAGCATAATATGCTGCTATCCTTGAGAATCCGAGTTTTACAGATTAGCCGCCTCAAGAGAAGCAGATTTTTGTGATCTATCAATGTGTGTTGTTTTCATTAGGAGATTAGAAATTTTGACCCTAACAATAGAGGAATCGACAGTCACTTGAACCACGTACTGATTTTTTATTTTTTATTTTTGAAAAGTTATGATGCTAATCTTTTTTGGAGATGTCATCATCTAAAAAGACGTTATCGACAAAGACGATACAAAAAAATATCTCAATGAATACTCTTTAATTATTCTGGCAAAGAATGGAAACGTGGGGAAATTCAAATAATCTTATGCCGATAATGCCCCTATATTTTGGCCCAATCGAACACGCGGATACATCCATTAATCAGGAATTGTATGACATGCATATATCATAATCAGGAATTGTATTCACATGACATAAAAAGTCCCTACTCGGAGTCCTGGTCATTGACGTCTTTCCCTATCCCTAGAAAACACCACACAAAAACACAAAAGACCAATTAAAAAGCATCGGTTTTTTTTTTTTTTTTTGTTTTTTCCCTCAAGAAAAAGATTTTTTGTATATGAGCTATTTGAAGCTAATCCTAAATATCTAGGTTGTATATAATTAGATCGTTCAATCTTCAACCTAGTAGTGAATATTAAAACTTCATTTTTGTATTACATGAAAGGAAAAAAAAATAATTTTTAATCATAATTATTGATCTTTACATTCAACGATCTCATAACACATAATTTTAAATGTAATTAATCATAAATCTTTTTTTCCCTTGAAAACAATCGAGAGGAAAAAAAGAAACTCTAATAGCCTTGGATCCCATACTATCCACAAGATATTGATTTATATTTGAGATTAGGATCTATGTCAATTTTATGTGATATCATGAATTTTTTTTTTACATAATTCTAACTACTAAGGTTGTGAGATCTATGCATTCCAATTATACACAAAAATAACATTTTTTTCCAATGAAACATATTGCAGAATCTAAATACTCCTTTTAAATTACAATATGCATATGTTTATATCGGCTTAAGGGTGCAGCAGCCCTCACAAAAACCAAAATAATAATAATAATAATAATAATAAATAAAAATCAACTATTAAAAATTAAAACCTGTGAAGGCGCAACACCTTTCCCCGTATTTATATTACAGATAAAATAAGTTGTTGTCTTTGTTTAATTTATTTATAGTAATTTGACATCCTTTAAAATTCAGCATGAATGAGATTCATTTTTCGTGTTTCACTATAACTTTTTAGAAATGCAATTCAAAATACACAACCACGCACGTACATGATCAAAGGTTGTATATATATTGGAATGGAGGAAAAATAATGTGAAAGATATGAACTTTGGAGTATAAAGTGAAGTTTGGAAGAGGATTTCAAAATTATCCTTCTGCTATCTATTTTTTATTCTGTCCGTCCCAAATTAATGAAACGTTTTGATCCAGAATTGAATTATGTGTATTGATTTTATATAGATTATAATTTAAAAAATAAATATTTTTACTATTGGTGATGGAATTTTTTTTATAATGTAACTTAAAATAAAAATTCATGAACTCAATATTTTATTTATTATTTCGTGACAACTCGAATTAAAAAATATTGAATTAATTTGAGATGAAAAGGATTAAAAAATATTAAAATTCATTCATTAATTTACGTTACCCTACTAGCGCGTCGTAATTTGTCCGGTACCAAAGCGATAACACATCAAACACGCCTATAAATAACCATCATCATCCTCACACAAATCCCACCAAATCAAAACGCATCACATTTTCTCCCAAATTTTCTCCATTTCCCAAGCCCACTCTTCTCATCCTCCCATTCCACCGCCACCATCGACCGCCGCCGTCGTTAATTTCCGATAAATTCCGACGACTCCGACACCTTAATCCGGAGAATCATCCACCGGTGATCGATCGATCGATAAAAGAATTACGTGTAAACAGTTGGCGAGGGAGTGATTGGAGGAACGCATGAGCTGTGAGGTGGGAAGGAATAGGAGAAGAAGAAGCAAGCTGGGGGAGATTTCGTCCAATTCGAATCATTTCATCACTTGTCTCCTCATTTTTCTCCTTCATCCGGCGATTCTCTTCAGTTTCGCCTGTAATCTTAATTCGATCACAGTCTTCTTAATTCGTCGTCGTTAGATCATTGTTGTCGTGTTTTCGATCGTAATCATGGAGAACAAGAACAACAGGAGTTATCGTCAGTTGAGTTCAGGTGAGGCAGATTATGCTCCTTTTTTAATTGTTGTCTTGGTTGAGTAGTGATTGATTATTTGGTTTTTGTTTTTAAGTAACTCAAATTAATTCTAAAAATGTCTCCTAAGTCTAATAAATTCATTGTCCTTGATCTCAATCCCCTTGGAATGGGTTTTAGAGGTTTTGAGAATTTAACTCACTTTTGAGATGTCATATCCAGCTCGATTTTAGATTAGTTGAGTTCCGATGTGGTTTCCTAATACTAGTAATCAAACAAAAAAGAAGAAAGGTCTTGCAAGTCTGTGTTTATTGGGAAAAACAATCCGCGTCTAAGAAAGGTCTTCAATTCTTTTATTGTTCGAGTTACAATTTTTTTTGAAAAACGGGACAAAGGAAGATGTTGCAAATTTAGGGTGTAAAATTGTGGATCGAACAAATATGTGAGTTGCTGCAAAATTCAAAGGTCATCATAAGGGTTCATTAGGGTAAGTAAACGGCTACAAAGAGAGATTGATGTCTGAATTATTTTATCCAGAAAAGGATTTGGGGATAATACTACTATCATATAATTTTTGAGGTTTTGTTTCTTTAGGAATATTGTAGTATATTTTTCAGCTACCTATATGACAAAAACCATGTCCTAGTTGAGAGAATTGAAAAATACTAGTGCTATGCTGAGTTGGATTTCTTGATTGATTTAACACTTAGATATCCTGGAGGTAACTGGATGCTTACATATTATGGTTGGTAAGTAGGTCCCGTGGGGGCGTCGTGTCGGTGGTTTGACGAACTATCCAATTTTTCCTGAACTGAGTGGAGTCATCGGTGACTATCAGGACCAATTGGATGGTTGATGAGGTGTTCTGAAATCAATGGTTTTGACCGTACGATCAGTGGGATTTTGGGGAGCTGTTAAAGGGTTTGTATGCGTCTAGTTCAAGGTTTTCCGAATCGGAATTGAGATGTCGAGAACCGGTTCGTTTCATTCAACGGGTTAGTTGTGAATCGAACCGAATCGAACCGGTTCAGATCAAACTAACTCATCTTACAATAATCAATAATCATTAAAAAAAGATAAACACTACAATAAACTGAGCATAAGCACAAAAATATTTGATAATAAGTGGCACCACGAAAGTATTTGGTAATTGCTGATATTTTTGTATTTGAATTCACTAATAGTTGTGCTGATTTACATGCTAGAGTTGTTGATTTATTTTCTCGAGGGAAATCCTTTGCTTGCGTCCGGTAGTATGAGAATTGAAGGCTACAAGCTACGTGGCATTTCTTTGTAGTTACAATCTCCCCTGTTTGCATTTTTTTTTATTCATTGTGGTTGAATGTAGAGGCATAGTCTAGTTAATATCGGGGTATCCATAAAATTGAAAGCAAGATTCCAGAATATAAATGAAACATATGAGATTCTATTGTACTTTCATAATTACTAAATACATAACACTTCTATACGAGGATATCAGGAAATATCCTTTTTATATAAAAATAGGAATATGATCTGTATATGTCATCCTGTTTTATAATGATGTTTTTTTTCATATCCTATATTTAACGAGATTATATGAATATGTTTTTTTTCTATAATACTCATACATGTCATTTATACGCGTTTTTTTATCGACTAGTAGGGGCTGGTGCTAAATGATAGCGTGGCTCCTTGTAGTACTGAAGTTGGTCATCTCCTCCTGCTCTCTCTCTAGGAAATTTTTCTGTGGACCAGTGTCTATCCTCCTAATTAAAGTTCGTTTGATGAAAAGAAAAAGAGAAGAAATGTAGTTGTTCTTATCACAAGTGGGTGGGTATCGGTTTTTTTCACGTTTTTTCCTTGGTCCTAAAAAGTGATGGGTGATGTCGCTTATCGACCAAACAATAGACCATGGGCGGCACGTCAAGAGGACCATGGGCATGGCCAAGTCTACCTATTTAAAGATCATTTGGTTACGTGGTGGTTATCGTCATGCAATCACAATCAAATTTTTGTACGATTGTTTTTGTTTAAGAAGTGTTGACTGTTAGATACAAAACACGCTTCAATTTGTTTGAGGCAAAATAAGAATAGAAAATAGGATGAGAACTTTTGTGGGTAACCTTATTGTCATGTTTATATTGCGTTCTAAAACTGAGGAACCAAAACCTGCAAGAAATCTAGCTGCTTGTGCATCTTTTTTGTGTGTTCTAAAGCTGTGTGTTGTTCAATTGTCTATTCCCAGGGTGATATGATTGTCTCCTTACTTGTGGGACAATCATGGGCGATTTCACTTTCAACACTAGCTGGTTGATGTGGATTCATGTCACCAAGGCTGTAGGCTATTTGGAGACGGGTCCATTCAAGCTTTGGTCAATAAGCTTGACGAAGTTAAGTCAATGCTATGAACTTGTTGTCAACTAACAACTAACAAGTCGAGCATGAAACCCTGATAATAGTTCATATGTCACAAAGAACCACCTAAGTACACGTTTTTATTATTTTTTCCAAAAAGAAATCTTTTTGTGTATAGGAGGGTAACTAAAACATCATCTTTTGCATATTCTCCATTTCACGGAGCTTGATCTTCGAACTTTCAGAACCAAGATTGAGCAATGCAGTATTTTTCACTCTTTTAGTTAGCCCTTAGTTATACGAAGATTTCCCACTTGTGATATCTTAATTCTGTTTTATCTAATTTTATGTTGTGGAACAAGTTACTGAGTTTGCATTTATCTTGCAGCTGTATGCTCTTCGAAGGGGAATCCCAGGTCTCCTTCGGTCATAGTGATCGGTGCCGGCATGGCTGGTATTGCTGCTGCTCGGGCCCTATACGAGGCTTCTTTTCAGGTAATTAATCTTAGAAGGGTGTTATTTACTAGTAACTAGTAGGCTTCATATCATTAGGATGTCCCTTCCCATAGTGCTTACTGTGCCTGATTAGATCTTTCCAAGTTAACTTTCAGGCTTTGTTAAATATTGATTGCATTTTCTGTATGCTCTCTGTTAAGATTTTTTTCCCCCCTCACCATATGGGATTTATTGTTTGCATTTTGTTGCAATTGAAGCTGATATTAGTCATCGAAATGTGCAGGTAATCGTGTTAGAATCACGAGATAGAATTGGTGGTCGAGTTTGCACGGACTATACATTTGGTTTCCCTATTGACCTTGGTGCTTCATGGTAAGCTTGTGCTATGTTTAGTGACTTTCTGGGTAGGCCTAGCATCTTTCAATGGTTCTCATATAAGCCACTAATGCTTCAGGTTGCATGGAGCCTGCAATGAGAATCCTTTGGCACCTTTGATTGGAAGACTTGGACTGCCTCTCTATCGCACCAGTGGTGACAATTCTGTGTTGTATGATCATGATCTTGAGAGGTAAGCCTTTGGCACTTTTGTTTGCATTTTTGCATGTGGTGTAATTTTTGAATTTGCTACTAGCTTGCTTGGGTAATCTCGTGCTAGCTTTCTTGATAGTCCTGTAGTTTTTTCATTCCAGCATTGCAGGTCCGATTTTTTTTTTTTTTTTTTCTGTTTTCTATTCCTGTCATGTTCATTGAGATCTCTTCATAGATCATGTGACTAACTCATTTTTTTATTAGATGTGTATTGTCTTTATTCCTTATTCAATAACGACATTGTGTTTGGATATTTCTTAATAGTTATGCTCTGTTTGATGTGGATGGAAATCAAGTCCCTCCAGAATTGGTTGTCAAGGTTGGCGAGGTATTTGAAGAAATTTTGAAGGAGGTATGTCTGCTTTCTGCATTTAGTGATCCTCTTTGAACATGCTAATTCATCTGTGGTTCTGTTCTCTTATTGACGAATATGTGATTTTTCAATGGCGCAGTGTGAGAAAGTGCGTGAAGAGATAGAGGAGGACATATCCATAAAACAAGGCTTCTCGATTGTTTTTGAAAGAAGACCAGAGTTGAGGTACTTCCTGTCGACATTCTATTGTTTCTTGATATATTTTAACACAGTTGAAAAGTATTTACTCAACATTTTTTGAGATTACAGGTTGGAAGGACTTGCTCACAAGGTACTACAGTGGTACTTGTGTAGGATGGAGGGTTGGTTTGCTTCAGATGCTGAGACAATCTCCCTTCAAAATTGGGATCAGGTATTGTTTGCTCTTTCAACAGACTGATGTTTGCATGATGAATAACAAAAGGCTTCTTATCTCTACACCAAGTATACATGGGTGCTTAAGTGGTAAATTAAAATTTGTGTTAAAACTTCAAAGTTTGAACGTGTAATATGTATGTCTTATTTCGTGACGTAGATTTTTAAGCTCCTTTGCCTGCAATTGACCAAATCTAAAATTATGCTTTTACGCAAATAGTGTAATTACGAAATGGGAGTTTGCACAACCCAAAAGAGCTTTATTTTGACTGTTTATCTGATTCTTTATTAGCAAATTCCATGGATAATCTGAGTAGATTCAACTGCTTACAGCGTTTAAGAGTGAATTTTTTTCCTGCTAATATGAGAACATGCAGGAGGAGCTGCTTCCTGGTGGGCATGGACTTATGGTCCGTGGATACCTCCCTGTAATAAACACGCTTGCTAAAGGTTTAGATATTCGCTTGAACCACAGGTATATTTCTGGTTCAACCTCGAAATTTTGCTTGCGACCTATGTTGGCTCCTCCTCCTAATCATAGCTTTTTTTTCTCTTCACAGAGTCACAGGAGTATTTCGTCACCTCAAAGGAGTGAGTGTGACAACAGAAGGTGGGAGTTCATTCATAGCTGATGCAGTAGTGGTCACAGTGCCTCTCGGTGTTCTGCAGTCCAACCTTATAAAGTTTGAGCCGAGGTTACCAGAGTGGAAGGAGAGGGCGATCTCCGACCTCGGAGTAGGGATCGAGAACAAGATAGTGCTGCACTTTGAGAATGTGTTTTGGCCTAATGTGGAGTTTTTGGGAGTAGTTTCCGAGACTTCCTATGGATGCAGCTACTTCCTTAATCTGCACAAGGCTACGGGGCATCCCGTCCTAGTCTATATGCCGGCAGGAAAGTTGGCACAGGACATTGAGAAAATGTCCGATGAAGCTGTGGTCAGTTTCGCTTTTACTCAATTGAAGAAGATTCTTCCTGATGCTTCTTCTCCTGTAAGTCGTCCTCCTAAATTTCTACTCTCCATTTTCATGCAGTATGGCGTAGGTAACGGAATTCTTATTATCACTTCAGTATTTTATTCTTATCGATGGAGAGGAGAAACAAAAGCCTTTTATCTTCTATATCCTCTAGTCAAGCGATTGTGTTTCTATTTCGTTTTGTCCATTTTAGTGCTTGTGTGTCATCTGATATCGACTCAAATTTTCTTGTGCAGATTCAATACCTTGTTTCTCACTGGGGCTCAGATATCAATACTCTTGGATCCTACACCTATGACAAAGTCGGAAAACCGCATGATTTGTATGAGAGGCTGAGGATTCCAGTAGACAACATATTCTTTGCTGGGGAGGCGACATCTATGCTCTATCCTGGTTCAGTTCATGGTGCATATGCAACTGGTCTGCAAGCTGCAGAAGACTGCAGAATGCGTGTCTTGGAACGTTATGGCGAGCTGGATATCTTCCAGCCTGTGCTGGGCGAAGAGAATGTCCGCGTCCCGCTCCTTATTTCTAGATTGTAAACATCCGGTAGGGGATTATAGTTCCCTCCATATAGATGTTGAACTTCTTGTGCTATGAACGAGGGAATATCGGAATCTTAAACAATCATCATAAAATTGCCAACGTTCGAATGCTGTAAGCCCGTCTTGTAAAATTGTCTATTGTAGCAGACATTGAGTAAAAGATTCTACAATGAGTTCATGTATTTCATGTTGTGGTATTATCATCCTATTCAAGTCACATTCACGCTCACGATGACTTGCAATCTGGAAAAAAACTCTAATTATGACAATAATTTATCCCAACCATAGACCTGTGCTGTAGTCCATTATTCAAGCTACAACGTTGACAAGCCTTATAATTCTAGTTATACTACAGCAGATAGAAAAAACAGTTACAATAGTAATTTGTAACTATCAAGGAAACTATTTGATACAAAAAGCGCATTTGCACCTAACATAAAACCATTCAGCAGATATCAAGCATACTGTATCTGCCTAACTCAAGCAGTTCCGAGTTCTCGGTTTAAATAATCAACAAACACTCTCTTTGCACTATCAGCATCTGAAGGTGGAGGCGCTCAACTTGAGCTCATCTGCCCCGTCAACTTGATGAAAGTTCTCCTCAACCTGCGAAGTTCAGGTAGCCCAACTAACCTCGAAAGATCAAGGGCCGGTAACCCGTGGCCGAGAGAGACCCCGTTAACAGGCCCTCCTGGAGCCTGGGACTGAGCCTCGACGATACTGTTGATCACCTCCTGTGTCGCCCTGTCCATCTCGTAAAGAGAATTCGCCTCCGAGAATCATGAAGTCTGTGTTGCAATGGTAGGCTGCAACACCTTCACGTCTCTTGTCTTGGAGTCTACCTTTTTGGTCAAGCACATGACTGCATCTACGATGGCCGGAGAGGATTTCTGCACCGTATCCCTCGCTGGCCACAACTCGAATAGAGGAGAATCCCACCGATTTCTTCTATCGGGTCTCTCAAACCTTCTAACTAGATCTTCGAATATCTTTTCCTCATAATATTCTTCGCCATTTGCCTTGCAAACTTCATTCTGCTCTTTGGAATGACTTTCCTCCACGACACAGTACCTTATCCCAGAAGCACACGCCAAGCACCATAGCTCATACCTGTAACCCTTGATGCTATTCAAGGAGTCCACAATGATGATGCTGTCTTTTGCGAGGGACCTGTCGACTTCAGACCTCAGGACTCTCTCAAGTTCTTTTCCGCAGGTATGTTGGCGTAACTTTGGTTGCGTCCGAGATGGAAAGAAGTCTCGTCAATTATCCTTACAGTCGGTTTGGACTCTGACTCTCCAAGAGCTTCGACTAAGCATCCTGTAGCTGTCGACTTCCCACTGCAAGGTTGCCCACAGATGACAACCAATGCCATTTGTTGTCAGGAGGTTGCAGTGGTTGAGTTCACTACGCCTAATTGATGGCTTTACTGCCACAAGTTAAAAAATTAGAATCAGCAAGAATCCTTCAGGTTTTACTATGAATAAGAGGAGATTTGTATTCCTCACAACTATTAAAACGGTATAAATCTGCCAAAGAATAATTAAAAACCGTACTTCTTAAAGAGAACTCATAGGCAGCATCTAGATGAGCACTAGTTAAATACCTTAACATAGCCCGACAACCACTATATGTTGAGCATTCCCATCATTCCATAATTCCCGAAGGTAAACGGAGAAGAACGAATCACTCTTCTTAAGATGAAGACAACAACAACAAACAACAACAAATCAAGTCTTTATCCCATCAAGTGTGGTTGGCTACATGAATACGACGGCGCCATTCTAATCTCTCATGTACACTCTTCTTAAGATGAAGACTATCAAATAATTGTCATGAATCAAGGAGTTCCAACCATATCAGTACAACCCATCAAGTCCTATATCGATAGAAAAATCACATGAATCCTAGCTTCTGTGCAGGAAAAATTAAACTTAGACACTTTTCATTCCATACAACCTAATAAAAATTCTTCTCGAGCCAACAGTTCAACAAAATAAATCTCTTGATCGCGTAAGGTAGT